>VDFB02372788.1:0-46062 GCA_007258455.2 Sequoia sempervirens | reverse complement strand
TCAACATTGGAGTATTCTATGAGTTTTTCACAACTCGAAAGGGTAGTTCTACTAATTAAATCCATCTTGTGATCCCATACTCACAAACTTCTTACCCGATGTGTCTGACATAGGAGCATTCAGGTCTACAAGCGATCCTACAGCATCCAATTTTTTTTTTTTTTCATGTTTAATTTTTGTATTTTGGTGTGGTTTGGAGCTTCAAGAGAATCTTGTGGAGTGTTTGAAGGATGAAATCTTCATTTACCAATACTTATATTTTAATTTCAAAAATTAGAGGCAAACATTGTGTTTAATGTGATTTCAAAATTATTGTATTTTCAAGTCTTGAAGGGTTTAGGGGGTCCATAGGAATGTTATATGCAACTTGAAAATAAAAATTAATATTCATTTTATCAAATTTTATGCCTCTAAAATTTATCATAATGCAAGTGACCTTTGACATTCCATTCTTCTCTTATTGGGTGCTTAAAATGGAGGGAAAAGATAGTGATTTTTGAAAAAATAATAAAGGGATCTTAAATTACCAAAGGAGCACGAATTAGTTTTTAATTTTACTCATTTTCCAAAGGAATTTATAGAAACAAGGCATTTGATATGGTGAAGGAACATTAACAACACATTTTGGAAGAAAAACTACGTCTTTATTTCATTCTTTGTGAAGGAATTTTAGAGGTCAAGTTGAGGGAAATGATAGGGAAGAATTGGGTGCTAATTTTTTGTGCTTGAAAGGGGTGTAAGAATATAAAATACAGCCTTTTATAGTGTAAAAATTTAGAAACCAACAGTAGCAATGTTGGAGAAAGAACTGCAGGTTGCTCGTGAGAGTTGTATAAGAAAGTGAGAGTTGTATAAGAAAGAGTGCAGGAAATCATCTTGTGAAGAGATGAGGAATAGAAGAAGAGAAAAGGGATTTTGAAGTTGTGTCGTAGGTGTTCAAGGCAGCCATGAGAGCTTCTTAATGAAGAGAAAAATAAGGTTTTGGAAGATAAGTGAAGTCAAGAAGGTTTGAAGACATGAGGATTTGAAGACTCATAGACAAGATGTGTCTAGAAAAGCTTGTAAAAAAATTCTAAATTTTATTCAATGTTGAATCCACCACATAGGTAATTAATATAAGAGCTAATTAAGATAATTTAAATTCTGAAAATTAAACTAAATAGCTCACAAAAACCATTCAACAACACCCAAAAAGTTTTACAATACAATTTTCAATCCAAAATTGCAATGTGCAATTAGCAATTTCTTGATTCAACAAATGGGAAAATGAATTATTACAATCCAATGATGGAAAATTATGCATCAATCCTTACAAGACTCAAAAGAAAATATTTGAAGCAACAAATCAAAGCTTGTAACAAAGCTTCTCTAGACCTGCACAACAAATCACTTCCACCATTCAAACCCTTCAATCTACAACACTTGGTAGTCTCTGTGCCCTGCAAAAGCACTCTCAAATCTGCAAACACACCATCAAATCCCCTCTTGGAGGTAAGCCACAACCTCCTCCTCTCTTCCTATATTTTTTATCTAAAAAACTACTCTGGAAATGAATAAAATTCAATTTTATCAACACTTGCTTTCCTGAAATAAAATTTCAATGCATTTAATTGTGACTTGCTTTCATTCCAAAGGCATCTCAAGAAAATCAACACCTTTCCTAGGAATGGCAAATAAAATTTAAATTTAATATTTAAAAATGAATAAAATATCATTCCCCAACTCTAGACTTAGCAAATATGAAATATGGGATTTAAATGGCTTTGATGCTTTCACAAATAAAGAAAAGAGCAATTTTTTCAAACCTAGGCACCCACCTCATGGGTCCCTATTTTTTAGGAGTTGTAAGCATTTAAAATTGGAGTTACAAATGAATTTAATGGCTCCCAAAAACCCATGCCATTTTCTACTCTCTTTTTTTTCTTTTTCAGTTTTAAATCATATTCTCCACGATCTCCATTCAACTAGTTTGACCCAAATTGAATCCAAATTCAAATTCCAATTTCCCACATTACAAGACATTCCAAGTCACACAAAAATATGAATTTCACACATCAAACATGAAATTCAACAACATCAAAAATTGTAAAAATGAAATGGGCACCAATTGGTTGATACAGGATTGCATTGAGCCATGGATGCTCCTACATTAGTAATTAATCTTTAAGAATTTTCATGTATAAATGTGTACGAATGTTGAAATAAAGATATGTTTCAAATTTGTTTTCCATTTATATGTTAATGTGGATTGTATGACATGTTAAGGTTGAAAGATTCAGTAGTTTGATAAGACCCCCCCAATCTTGACTACATCATTTGTCAACCATACCTCTCTTTGAATTTTAAATGGTTTCCAAAACCATTCTATATTTTTATTGATTAATTCTTCTATAAATTGGAGCTTTATCTAGGAGGTTAGACAAGTTATTTTTCAAGTTGTAGTAGTAATGAACTTATATGGAAATTCAATGGAAGAATTTGCATTGGAGTAACTCTTTTGAAGGATTAATATAATATTTTGATCTCTATGGGTGTACATTTTTATTCCACAGTTTTCTTAAAATATATCTTGTGTTATGGTTTGTATTATCTTTTTGGTTATTTCTATATCCATTTGATTTATCATGTTTTATTTATTTGTATGATTTAGATTTACAACATACTTTCAATTATTAGTTATACCCTATTCCTACACTAATGGAACACATATGGTCCTTTTTCTAGGGCCTATTTTTTCTATATATTTTATTCATACATTGGTCTTCATTATGGACATAGATACCATAGAAATACATTTTGATATCTAGAGTTCATCATCGTAGATTAGTACATATATGTCTTTCTCGATGGATTTGGTAGATTTTTTCTTACCCATTGATTATAATAACATATATGTTTCATTGAATTCATGGTATATTGTTATTAGCTAATTAGTGTTATATATTCAATTTAGATTTCTTGTAATAGTGAAATATGTACATAAGGAACTAATCTTTGTATCATTTCATGCAATATAAAATGTAAATGTAATTTTATATGATTATGATTTTTGTAGATATCATACGAGTTACAAAAATAGTATTAGACATTAGAATAAAAGTGTAAAAAATAGATTTTCTAAATATATAATGGTCTTATATGTTTAGTGATTTAAAATCATGGTTGAGTAGCATGATATTCTATCATAGTGCTTTGGCTATATGTATGTTGGATATATTGATATGTGCCTTAGATGTGTAGATGTTTCTTATGGGTTTATCAACAAATGATGAGAGACTAGAATAGAATTCTAGCCACCCTAGGAACCCCTCTTCACCTTGTGAAGAAAAGAGTAGACAAATTATATTTTATTGGTTTGTCAATTGTCTTATTTTAAGAAAGGATGTGACCTCCTAGTGTTGAGCCAACTTATATAATTCCATATGCATCTTGATTGGTTTAATATAGCACATTTAATTGTAATGGCCTCCATTTGATTAAAATACCACCCTTTAATTTTCAAACACAAGTTTGAAAATAATTTTTAAAAACTAAGTTAGTTTAAATGTATATTCTTAGGGGATATATGAAAAAATGGCCCCAAGATGAGTCCCTAGGGGTTTGGATACCTCTAGGGCCCCATTAGGATCTACAAAAATATTAAAGTGTCAAAAGGAGAGGATTATATGTTAAACCCCCCTTCTTATCTCTTTGAACCACTTATTGCCAAATGTTAAATTTTTTGCATCAAGATTGCTCTCCTAGAATGAAAAAAGAAAGTGAAATATTTTTTTTTGTTGCTCCATACTTGGGCAATTATTTTGCTATGGTTTATTTTTAGATAAATTTTATTGGTATTGGTTACTTGGAGAATTTTGGGGAGAGCCACACTTTGGATTGTGTAAAACCTTTTAGAAAAGGAATTGATGGAAGTTCATTATTCACAAAAAAAAAATGGAAGGATGGATTGAGGTAGGTGCTCTTTCATATGGATATTATATTAATTTAAACAAAAATTCTACAATTGAGACTAGCTGTGAATTTGCAAAAATAATTTGTTGGTATTGTTTCTTTCTTTTGTAAGTATTAATGATGCAGAGCATCCAAGCAGGAGGGCAATCACCCAAAAAGAGGATTTCCATTTTGTTCATGTTGTTTTCTTTTTGTAGATGTTTTTGCATTTCTAGATACCCTTTTCATCAAATAAGAGTTTCCAACTTTCAGAATAGTTTTTCTACTTTTTCTACTCAACTGCTATTTTTAGCAAGTTTGAATTTGAAGTCGTGGGAAGACAAAAATTTATGGGAAGGTTCAAGATGGAAAAATACACAGTCTGGTGAAAGAATCAGGTCAAGATCATTCATGATTTGAAAGTTATTCAAGTTCCAGTTTCTGCTTTTTGCCCTGAAAAACCTTCCGAGCTCAGTTTGAGGCACTAAACGATCCCTAGATAACCAGTAGAAACGCAAAAGTAACCTACTAAAGGCCTACTTTGTGGATAATCATCTTTTCGAGAGCTTTCCAAAAAGGTATTATCATTGAAGATCCAACAGTCGGATTAAAAGTTATGGCTGCCAGAAGTTGGTGCATATTTTAGAAATGTGCTAATTTTCGACCGTGAATTTAAACTTGAATTTCAAATTGTAATTTTGGCGCCAAACCGTCAAAAATCTTATCTCGAAGGTTGTTTTTGGTTCCAAACCTAGTGCCTCATGGGCTAGTTTTGATTTTGGATAACTTGGGAAAAGAAGCTCTTGTATGTTAAGCAAAGGCAAACTGGGTAATTCTCTGTGACTCAGAATTTCTCTCTCACTTTTGTAGTTTTGCATGTATCGACAGAGCTCGAGGATTTCCGTGATCCTCCTGTGATGTAAGAGTTTTACATTTTAATAGGAAAATATTATTCCAGATTTTGTGAGTAGAAGCTTCAGGTCTCTGGGTTTGCTCCCTCACACTAAGCCTACTTTGTGGTCTAGTTAAACTATTTTTGAGAGGATAATGACCAATTATTTTCAACCTATTCTAGTTCTCTATTATTCTTAGCTTAAAAATTAATTGTGAAACATGTATTATCATTACTCATTCTAAGTGTGGTCTCGTAGGTACTGGGATTTGCTACATCCAAGAGGGATTGATGATGTCATATAGTTGGGATGTGAGTACCTTTATTTACTTTCATCTAGATTCATTTTTTAATAAATTTGTGTATATAAAAATTCCATGAACTTGTTTTCAAAGACCCTCAACTTGTAAATTATTATATATGTAATTATAGATATTTATATTGTCATACTTTTGTAAATTTTCTATTATATTGAGTATGTTAATATGATTAACAAGATAAAGTAAATATTTTGAATAAAATTTTATAATTAAAAAAACCTCATTGTTGAAGAGAAATATTCAATTTTTGTGCATTAAAGTTTAGACTTATTTAAACTAAGTTTTATGTATTCTTGGAATTGTGAAGCTTAAATTTAAGAAACATATCTAAAAGTAATTTATATGGTGATTTTGATTTATAAATATCAAATCTTAAACTAGTAATCTATAATTTTGTCTCTATTGTAATAAGAGGAGAAAACTAAAGTCTTAATATTATTGTAAACATGGGGTAAAATAACTCTTTATTTACTTGCATTTGTGAGAGTAAAGTTTGTATTATGGATTTGTAGAGATTGTTGAGTTATATGATTTGATAGAAATATTAAAATAAATAATTTTTTGAAATTTAGAAACTATATGTAAATTTATTAAAGAGATATATGTACAAGTTTTAAAAGATGAAAATACCAACTCAATATTTTTTTAGATATTATTATATTTTCAAAGTAGAAATTTTTAAATTCCTCTAAGTAGTATTATACCCTTTTATAAATATGAAATTTGTGTACAAAAGAAGAAATCATAAATTGATGTAGAGGAAGGACAAGTTTCCACAAAACTTGACTACATTAATTCACTTCCTTTAAGGTTTTCATTCAACCTAAGGCTTAAGCCCTCTTGACATTCTTTACCACTATTGGCCATTGAGCTTATGGGATCACCAAAGATGGGAAACACATATTGAAGGGATGGAACAACATAAAATGGTGGGACAAAAATATTTCAAGAAACTTTGTCTCATTAATTAACTTATTTAACTTATCACACTAATAATGCCTTAACAAGACTTATACTTTGACAAAAGCAATAGCCAGCACCACAACAAGGAGAAACAAAGGAAAAATCGAGGGTAGAATTTTTCTGAGATAAAAAAAAAAGATCATGAAACACCCATATATGAAGCCCAACAATGCGACCATTCATGGTTTGCAACATTTAACCTTAAACTGCCAAAATTTGTCCTTTTAGGACAATCACAAAAACTTACTTCAAACTCACAAATTTGAGCAAGATCTTTGAGAAACAAATATAAGGGACCTTTATTCACAACCCTACATCATTTTTTGGGTGATCTCAATCCTTATTTTACATCATTCATGACTTTTTCTCTTCCTTTTGTCAACTTTTATGTCTAATACATTTACAATATCAGACTACTGGTGAACTTTTGCACGTGAAAACTTTAACTCCAGCCCCTGAAACTTAGGAATATGGTAAACTACATTAAAACAAGCCTCTCCACCCATTTTGGTGATTTTTCACTAGTGGAGAGGAGACTTGCATGTTATTTTATGCTCATTGTTACCCTAGGTAGGGTTTCTACCCACCTGGAGTAAAATTGCTCTAACTTTTGATCTACTTAATGAAAAATGATGAAACAAAAAGAAAAATTTACTAGATTAACATACAAAAAAGATAAAATAGGTTATAAAATAATTTGTGGTTCGTATAGACCATACCAACAATCATAAAATGATTGAAATAATAGGAAAAACACTAAAAATTAGCCTTCTTTCTTCACTAAATTGTAAAATCAATTTTCCAATCCACTTTTTTGACTTGGAAGAGTCTTTTTTCTTTCATTACATCTAATTCCAATCATTAGAAAAAAATTTCTTGAATGCATGTAACAGTTACTTGTTTTTTTGACACTTTCTAAAAGTTGCATGACATCTTTTTGTGCATATTTGGAAACTTTTTGCAACTTGACACCAATGACCCTCTAAGCACTCCAAGGTGGATTACATGATGAAAAATGGTCATACGTGACCTTAGGGAAATCTACAACACACCACACATTCTAAAACCAAAATTACATAAAATATGCAAAATAAGGTCTTGGTGACCCTGCACCATACACCCAAGGGAAAGAAACTCAAGTCCCACTTGAGTGTAGCTCTATAACTGTATAACCATTTTTTATGATATTAGACTCAGATATCCTGGTAGAATCCTCCATAGGAAGACCCTGATGGAACCCTCAATTTTTTTTGTTTCATCTCAAACCTTTGTTACATTTGGACATAGGGCTAATATCTGAGGGTTTAAGGTTTTATAATTCATTATAAATGATTGCAACATTCTATTTGGTCATTAAATTATTATTACCTATTCCCAGTCACTTAAAAACATCTTATGTCATTCACTATCATCAGGTAACTGGTGCCTCAAGCCTAGGTCTGAGTCTCATAATTTTTATAAGGTTAGGAAGAGGGCCCTTTTAGCCTTTACATCCTTTGCATTTCATGACTTAGACATTTTTGAGCCTCTTCTCTCACATCATCCTAGAGGGTCCCCTTCTCAGAATAACTTAAAGCACGTGCCTAAAGGTTTTCACTTAAGTCCCATCAGCCTATCAACCTTATTGCTCATCGTTCATTACTTCAAAAGTGCGTGTTTTGAATTGGCAATGAGCTATGAGCAATATTTCTTTGTTTTCACTCATCGCGAATAGTTGTAGGAGCTCTTGTTATGGTTAGTGATGTGCGATGATCCTTGTATTTTTGAGGGATCACTTATCACTAATGGCTTTTAAGCCTTGAGTATTGTAATAGCAATAAGTGATGTCCTCTAACCTGATGTTCTTATCGCTCATCACAAATGGTAGTGAAATGATAGATTTAAATTATTGATGAGCAATATGATGGAATTCCCTTGCATCGTGTATCCCAGATATTTTTTACGTGCTAATTTCTATATTAGTGATATGCGACATGCATTGTCACTATGTAAATCCTCTCATCACTAATTTCTTTCAAACTATATGAGAATTAGCGATGAGCGATGGCCTGATGTTTCTATATCTTATCGCTCGTTGCGGATTCATTCTTGAGCCTTAGTTTCAAAACCGCGATGAGAAATGAGATTCTCTAAAAGGTTTCTTTTGCTAATGTAATAAGATCTTATGTGTGATGTCTTTTGTACCATTGATTTTCATGTAGGTGTACCTGTCTAAATCTGATTTTTTCACTAGATCTCCCATCGCTGATAGGATCCAAGGTGTAAGGTTTGAATTAGCAATGTGTGATGGAAGGATGAATGTGATCAAAGATGAGCCATAGATCCAAAGGCTGAGATTTGATCGTGGGGATGTTGACATCGCTGATGGGGCTGATGAAGGATGAGATGCATCCATGATAGGTGATGACTATTGATGGAATAGGCAACATGGAAAAATCCTGAGGACCTCGTATAAAGGAAAGTAGCAAGATGACTAGAGAACCATTGATGTGGTTTTAAAATAGGATAATGCAATGGAATAAACTTCATCATTGATTGCACTCTAAAATTTGGGGAAGATTAGTGATGAGTGATGAAGTGTATAAGGAAATATTCTCTCTACCCATCAATTATATTTCCTTATACACTTCATCACTTGTATTTGAGTGTCATGAGGATATAATTGAGCAAGAATCCTAGGCTTCTCCTGAGGTTTCAAAGGGTAAAAGGAGGGCTAGAGGTGATAAGAAGAAATCAATTGTGTAGAGTACATACAGCTTGAGAAATAGGACCATTCCAAGAGAAATGATCAATTTCAAAGGCAAGGAACTAGCTTAGCCAATGAAGAGGGAAAGGAAAAAGGATAAAAGTCATAGGGGCTCACCAGGAAAATATATAATTCTCCTATTGTGCTCTCTGATACTCCTTCGGATGCTGAAGATGACACTGACTCAAGATATGGCCAGTACCTTTCTCGTAGTCATGGGGAGCTCTAACAATGATATGATGGTCTTCCACTCAACGAGGACAAGGAGGTTGGAATTTCAGATGTCGAATTTAATTTAAATAGGGTCACCTCCTTGTTTTTGTTTTTGATGACACCATGGTCTTTGCATAGGAGGTATTTGTTTTAATATGTCTGTGGTTTGTCTTTTGCTCTTCCATGCTGATGTGGAGATCCTCTGACTGATATGAAATGGAATATTTTTTCTTCAACATGTACATGGTGACAACAACTAATGGTATCTTGCACATGTGTTTTGTTTTTTTCCTCCCCTGTTTCCAAATGATTGCATAAAAACTACCTGGGGAGTTCTTCGAGGAATCAATTGAAATTAGGTTTTTGAAATGAAATTAAATTAAATTGTAACTCAATCGATTGCTTGTTGCTCCCCTCTTTATAAAGGGTATTTCATGGCTAATGAAAGTGAGAGTTTAGAAATTTTGAGTCTACAATAGGTCAAGGTGAATGCTATGCTCTCGGAGAAAATAGAATGTAAATGGGACATACTAGTAAATGTATTAGAAGCCAATCTAGGTGAAAGTTATACTACAAGATCTTAAATATAGTTTTACAAAGTAATATCGCACGAAGGAGAATATTAGTTCTAAAAATGTTTCCTATGTATTTTTTCTTTTCCAAATTATGAATGAAATTTTAAATGGTAAATTTCATTTATCTTCTACCTACCAAAATTTAATGAATGAGCTTCGTTTTATGCTTCAGCTTAATTAGCCGACAAGCAAATGAGGCCATTAGTTTATGGAAGGGACATAGACAAGGCAGCTAACATTTTTAAAACATGTTAGATGCTACAAAGTGGCGCTAATAGTCCATTAATTTTGATGTTCAATCATAATTGTATTACTAATTGATTGCAAGTTATGACTTTGTTATTCCCTCAAATAGGGCACTGGTTGTTTTATTAGTTTATCTCATGACCAACTGACCTAGTAATGAACTTGGCCTAAGATTCAAGATGAAGATGAATTCATAACATACTCTAAACTACATTTCCCAACCTTTCAATATATAAATGCATTCCCTGAAACAAATAGCGCTTTCACCCGAGGTCTGCCAAGCCTTTGATGAATTGGGTTTCTTGAGGAAAGCATCTATGTGAGAAAACTCTCTTGATTGAATTTGAGATATTATGAGCATGCATAGGATTACCCTCTTGGGTCTCACAGAGCCCAAAGAGAAGAAGTGAGGTACTAAGTACTTTACTTAAGTGTTGGTCAATCCTCAACCTTGATGATAATTGAGTTGTGGAAAATTCATAGGTAAGGACTGAGATTATGTTTGGTTCTAGAAAAATAACCAACATAAATGGCAACTTCATTGGGGACCTACTTGGGAAAATATTTGCAGTCCAATAACTTTCCTTGATAGAGTCACAAAGGTTATAAATACAAAGTTCTCACTAGTAGTGAGTGGCAACTTCAAAGAACTTTGTATCAGTAAGAAAAAGAGAGGGTGAAAGATGAATTTCAAAGTGGAATCAACTGATGGAAGTTCTTTCATATGATTGAAGTTTCATCCTCTACAAAGGAAAAAGTGACTCTATGCAAAGAACCTGATAAAGTATGATATTTGCAAATATATCTAGGTATTTTCCCTTTTGTTTTTACTTGAAAGAAGAAATAATTGTGTATAAGAGCCATTTTAGAGATATAGAAGAAATACTTTATTCCTAATTTTGTGAGTTAAAGTACCAAGGAATGGAATAGTTACAGTCACATTGCATACATTTGAGTTTAATTTTGGGAAAATTTGAATGAAATGTAAGAAGTATGCTTACTTTTATAATATGCCTATCAAAGATTGTAAAGGCATAAAATACACTTAAGTTGTGCATTTACCATAGGGTTAGTATTTGAAAAATGAATAGACATACAAAAGAGATGTATTGTTCCCCTATCTTCTCTTGTAAAATTTCAAATACAAATATGTCAGTCATGTAGCTCCTACAATACCTACAAAGGAAGTTCTCTATTGAGAGATATAAGTCTTTAAGCTTTGGAGACTGTATCATAGGTTTCCCTAACAAGATTCTTGATGATATTAGGAAACATTTACCAAAGTTTACAAGGAAAAAATTTGAGTCAGCTTCTAAGCATTTAAATGCATTCATAGATGTAATGGGAGATTTTGAAATAAACCAGGAGGATGTTGTCATGAAGTTTTTTACTCAATCACTAAAAGAGGATGCCTGAGATTGGTACTCATATTTACCTGAACGTTCTATAGCTTCATGGGGTGCTTTTATGATAGCATTTATAGAACATTTTCGTGGAAGGATAAGTCCTAATGAGATAAGAAGAAGATTTAGGGAAATCCAACAAGAGGAAGAAGATTTAGCCCCTTCTTTTAATCTCAGATTCATGAGAGTAGCAAATGATATTCTTGAGTATTTAAGACCTAGTGATGCAGAATGTTTAATTATATATCTAGGTGCTTTTAAAAATAAAATGAGTTATTTGATAAGGGATAAAGAGCCTAAAAAATTGTAACAATCATATCATATTGCTATGGACATAGAAAATACTATTAAGCACTCAATGATGAAAGGGTATATGGTTGCAAGTGTTTGTTCTCTTGATATACATTATAAAGATGAAATAAATAGGAAAGAAAAGGATGATCAATATAAGGATAATATTGATGTCTCATTTTGTTCATTCTCACAACACATGGATCTTGAGAAAATTCAGGACAACTTTCAGCAGTGTTCAGATAATAATGATCACGAATTGATAATTCAAAAATTATCTAGTATGAAAAAGAGTAAAGAGGAATCACAATACGAATTACTAGCAAGGTTTTTGCATTCCTTGCTAGAAATCCCTAAGAGGCTAAGACCTGATAATTCAATCTACATTGATTTGTTCTGTGAAATTTATGAACCAGGGCTTAGTACCTTGAATTAGGAATTAAAACCTCAAGATTTTGGTCAAATAATTGATTGGATCAAAATTGTTGAGGAAGCAAAGCATGATTATGAACAAACTGTGAGGTTTCAAAATGGAAAGAATGATACCGTTAGTAACAAAAATCAAGAATTCACTCAATGCATGAATAAAGATATGTCTAAAGGTGAATGTATGCATATCAGTACAAATGATGATATTGTCATATTTGCAGACACTATTGGTATATTACCAAAGGATGGAAACCAGAGCAATGGAAATGAAGATTTTTCTCACAAGGAATACAAATCTCTATGTGAGGAAAAGTTGAAAGCACCTTTGTTGTTCAAGGAATTTGACTATGTTAATATTCATGAAACTCTTCCTTTACCAATAGAAAAATATATTGCATATGATAGATTATTGCAGAATACTCTAACTATTTTAGAATCAAAATATCTCAATAATATGATTGATGTTTTGATTATGGAACAAATAGGTTTTAAAGGGATACAAAAACTCTTAATAGACAAATAGCATAAGATAGAACATTAACAGAGCAAAAACAAAAACAAAAATCTTCCCACAAAGATGAAAACAGTGGAAACCAGGGCAACACAACAAAAAACCAACAAAAAACCACAAAACAACTAGCCCCTAGGCCAGGTTCCTAAGGATTTCCACCGCCTCCTGCTCCAACTTGTTCATATTAAGAGAAAACTTCTTAATCTCCTAGATGTTCAGTAAAGCTTGGTCTACCTTACTTTTCATATTTGCTCTAGTCCTATTACTCGGTCCCCTACTATTCGGCTGCCCTTCCTCTTTGTCCAAATCAAGAAACACAATAGTTTTAACATGATGGGTATTTTCCAAGTTCTCCACCATGGTATTGATGGTTTGTGCATTGGATTTCAAAATCTTATGGCTCATAACCAACACTTTATGGAGATAGTTTTTGATGTTCCTTAGCTGCTCCTCCATATCTGCCTGCTTGCCTTCATGGTTGCTTTTGAAATCTTGTAACTCATCCACCATTTTCTTGAGGCACTCAACCATATACTTCTTCTCTTCCTCGGTCCATAAATCAATGGTCCAACCACTACCACTACCTCTGTTATTATCCTCATTAGCTTTCTCCATTTTACTATGCATGCATCTCTGGTTCAACTTAATCTCCTTGATTTCAAAGAACACCCATCTCATTAGCCTAAAATTATCCACGACCCCATTGCGGGAAATAGCAAGAATATTAGTGGGAAATTCATGTTCCCCATTGAAATAGTGATCCCCCGCCTTGAGATCCATAGGGAAATGGGGCCTCTCATCTTTTTCAGTTGTAGGGTGGCTGGAGTACTCAAACAATGAAACCGACTACGATCCCTCTTCATTCTCATCATAGGAGGGGTCCTTTGACACCTTTTTCTTACCCTTCTTTTGAGGAGAAGCCCTCGATTTTCCTTTCCCCTTATCAAAAGATGAAGGTTTCTGGTAAGGCAAAGCTAGATGGCTTTAAAGTGATCATGAATAAGGACCTTCATGAAGAATAGAATACCTGGTAGGGTTCTGTTTATGGCTTTTCAGACTAGCATTTAGGGAAGAAGTGAGATAAAAAGGAAAAGAAATCCTAACCTGATGTCTGAAGTGATTAAGGAGGACAAAATGATACCCAAAGACTCTAGTATAACAGTCATCTAGAGTGACATATTCCATCAACACATTCAATACCATCCTCCAGTGCAAAACAATCTTGTCTTTATCATAATAACTTCAAGAAGTCCTTTGTAACTCCTCCCTCTCAGTGTCTGACTTAGGAAATTTTTTGACCACTTCGTCAAATTGCTTCATGTCCCTATAGAACTTGATACCCTCCATCGAGAGGCTCATAACCTCAACAACTAACTATTCATTGATGACCACTTGTCTACCAAAAAAATTTATCTCACCATCCTTCCAATCTTTAGCAAAAACCCTAGTCACCTTCAAGTCTCAGCCATGGAGTTTCTCAATGAAGACAATAATGTGTTAAATATGAAGACAAGAGTGTTTATACTCAGACTCAGGAATCTAATTTTAAGAAAAGGATGTGTACTGACAATCAGCAAGGTTGGGTTTCTAAATTTTTATATAAAATAGAAGTAGGATATGTAGATCTTGATACAAAGATAGACATGGTTGTTCTTGATCAAATTTCTATGAAGGAAGGAGAATAAACAATATACATAGAAGAATAGGAGCTATGTTCAAATTTCCATCATGAGTCAATAGACATGTCAGTTGAAAACATAGTTCAAAACCTTAGTTTTGACCATCTCAATTCTAAGTTAATTGATCTATCTTTTGAAACATTTTTTTTTCAATTGAAAGATGATGATTGGGAAGAAGAATCAAATTATGGTACGAGCCCTAAAACATGAATTATTTTTTATCTCTAGAATCGTGTGAGTGATGCCCTTCATAAGAAGGATTGTGCTTTAAATGACAATGAAACTGCCTTGGATTACGAGAAATTGGTTTTTCAAGAAAATAAATCATGGGGCAATAGAATTAATTTATATTGTTCTAATGCATATGAATATCAACTCGAAGAGGAGCCTATGTATTAGTGCTTCTTGTTTATTACACAAAATGGGTATGATGTTGATCACAATAAATATGATATCAATCAAATAGACTATGAATGTTTCACTTTCCCAAACTGATTAAGTGAGCATTTGATGAAATATAATGATAATTTGAGTCAGGGGGAGTGCTATACTAATCATATATTCTAGTTAACCCTTGGTTACAATGCACAAAGGGACATAAATGAGAGAGATAAGTGCAAGATCAGGCACATGTCTATGATGGTTGAGCATAGTAGTTGTAGCATGATCAACTAGTGGACTCTTCATGGTAATTTTTTTAGCTTGGGCATGGTGAAAACAGTGGAAAATAGGGCTTTTGATAGAGGTCAACACCAACTTTATGATTGGTTTGGCCCTGTATCTTATGTAAATATTGCACCTATGTTGTTTGGTTTTGGTTCTCTTGCTTTGTTCTTGGTTTTTGGTATTTATTTTGGGTCTGCTTCACCTAAGTAATTGGATTCTCACTCTATTCACTAAGGAATAGACATCCCCAACAGGAGCCACTAATGGAACCCTCAAAAAAAAAATTGTTCCATCTCAAACCTTTGTTACATTTGGATGTAGGGTTGATATCTAAGGGTTTAGGGTTTTATTCATTATAAATGATTGTAACATTCTATTTGGTTGTTAACTTCTTATTGCCTATTTTCGGTCACTTAAAAACATATTATGTCATTCACTATCATCAGGTAATCGGTCCCTCAAGCCTAGGTCCAAGTCTCATAATTTTTATAAGGTTAGGAAGAGGACCTTTTTGACCTTTACATCTTTTGAATTCTATGACTTAGATGATTTTGAGCCTCTTCTCTCACATCATCCTAGAGGATCCCCTCCTCATAACAACTTAAAGCATGTGCCCAATTTTTTTCAATTAATTATCATCGGCCTATCATCCTTATCACTCATCACTGATTACTTTAGAAGTCCATGTTTTGAATTGGCGACGAGCAATGTGCAATTTTTTTGTTTTCACTCATCTTGAATAGTTGTAGGAGCTCTTGTTACAATTAGCAATGTGCAATGATCCTTGTATTATTGAGGGATCACTTATCGCTAATGGATTTTGAGCCTTGAGTATTGTAATAGCGATAAGTGATGTCCTCTAGCCTAATGTTCTTATCACTCATCATGGATGGTAGTGAAATGATAGATTTAAATTATCGATGAGCGATATGATAGAATTCACTTGCATCCTATATCACAAATATGTTTTAAGTGCTAAGTTCTATATTTGTGATACATGATACATGTTATCACTATGTAAATCCTCTCATCGATAATTTCTTGCAAACGGTATGAGGAGAATTAGTGATGAGCAATGGCCTGATGTTTCTATATTTAATCAATCATTACAAATTCATTCTTGAGCCTCAATTTCAAAACAATGATGAGCAATGCGATTCTCTGAAAGGTTTCTTTTGCTAATTTAATAAGATCTTATGTGCAATGTCTTTTGTACCATTGATTTTCATGTAGGTGTACGTGTCTAAATCTGATTTCTTCATTGCATCTCCTATCATTGATAGGATCCAAGATGCAAAGTTTGAATTAGCGATGCACGATGGAAGGATGAACGTGGTCAAAGATGGGCCACAAATCCAAGGGAAAATATTTCATCACGTGGATGTTGACATCATTGATGAGGTCGATGAAGGACAAGATGCATCCATGATAGGTGATGGATATTACTGGAATCGGCAACGTGGAAGAATCCTAAGGACATTGTATAAAGGAAAGTAGTGAGATGACTGGAGAACCATTGATGTGGTTTTAAAATAGGATGATCCAACAAAATAAACTTCATCACGGCAATACTTTCATCGTTGATTACACCCTAAAATTTGGGAAAGATTAGCGATGAGCAATGAAGTGTATAAGGAAATATTCTCTCTAAAAAAACATTGGTCTTATGTACTTCACCGATATTAATGACGGAGCACATATTAGGTTGGTGATACATGCTAATTGTCAAATTGTGTATGATTAATCAAGATTAAAGGAAAACGTGGCAGCATTTGAGATGGCATCACTATTTTCTAGGAACAAGTTGCTAATGATTTAAAAATGATGCTCATGGTCACCATAGATGAACTTTTAATTGTTTTAAGATCAATGGCCCAAATTCAAAGTTGAGCTATTAAGTTATCAACTCGCTCGCATGAGGAGTTCTTGAATCATTAATTTTGCATGCTCCAAATTGTCTATTTAATGTAGGTTGATAGTTCATTTTCACCATCTTTCTAGTTTGTAGTGAATGTAAGGCATAGTGTGTAGAAGAGTGAGAGGTTGTTTGTTTTTCCTAAGTTGAATATTGAGTGTTCTTGTCCTAAATAAGTTAGTTTTAAGTTAGGTTCTCTAGTCTGGTTAGGAATTTTTGTGTTGGGTTGGTTACAATTGTTTGGGCTTGTAGGTGTCTTTGCCTATAGCTTTGTCTTAAATTGTTAAATTTTGCTTGTTTTGGAGATGGGGAAAACTAGTGTGACAATTCAGCCTATTAGAAGGTCTAGCCAACTCAATGTATGTGAGTGTCATGAGGATATAACTAAGCAAGAAGCCTAGGCTTCTCCTAAGGTTTCAAAGGGTAAAAGGAGGGCTAGAGGTAATAAGAAGAAATCAATTGTGCAAAGTACGTATAGCTTGAGAAACAGGACCATTTCAGGAGAAATGGTAAAGTTCAAAGGCAAGGAACTAGCTCAGCCAGTGAAGAGGGCTAGGAAAAAGGATAAAAGTCATAGGGAATGCCTAGGAAAACATAATTCTCCTATTGTGCTCTCTAAAAGTCCTTCAGACACTGAAGGTGACACTGACTCAAGATATGGCCAGTACCTTCTTTCTCTAGTACCATATGAGAACTCTAATGATGACATGGTGATGGTCCCTCCAATTTCATCAAGGATAAGGAGTGATTGGACATTCTCATATGCCAATGACTCTGAATAGGGTCACCTCCTTGTTTTTTTTTTATGACACCATGATCTTTGCATAGGAGGTATTTGTTTTAATATGTCTATGGTTTGTCTTTTGCTCTTCCATGCTGATGTGGCGGTCCTTTGGTTGATATGATATGAAATATTTTTTGTTCAACATGGATGTGGTGACAACGACTAATGGTATCTTGCACATGTGTTTTTTTTTTTATCCTCCCTTTTTTCCAAATCATTGCATAAAATCTGCCTAGGGAGTTCTTCAAGGAATCAATTGAAATTGGGTTTTTTGAAATGAAATTAAATTAAATTGTAACTTAGTCATATGCTTTTTGCTCCCCTATTTATAAAGGCGATTTCATGGCTGATGAAAGTGAGATTTTAGAAATTTTGAGTCTAGAATAGGTCAAGGTGAATGCTATGCTCTCAAAGAAAATAGAATGTAAATATATACATTAGTAAATATATCAAAAGCCAATCTAGGGTGAAAGTTATATTGTATGAAGATCTTAAATATAGTTTTACAAAGTAATATCAGTAATGAAGGAGAATATGAGTTCTAAAATGTTTCTCTCTTGTGTATTTTTCTTCCAAATTATGAATGAAGTTGTTAATTATAATTTCATTTGTCTTTTGTCATTTGCACTAAATGAATGAGCTTGTTTTGTGCTTCAATTTAATGATTTGATTAAATGCTAAAATGAGGCCATTAGTTTGTGGGAAAGGGATATAGAATTTAGTAAGGAAGCAATATTTTAAAACACAGTGAGTTGGATGCTACAAAGTGGCATGCTAATAGTCCATTCATTTTTTATGTTCAATCATAATTTTATTACTATTTGATTGCAAGTTATGACTTTGTTATTCCCTCAAATAGGGCACTGGTTGTTTTATTAGTTTATCTCATGGACGACTAAGCTAGTAATGAACTTGGCTTAAGATTCAAGATGAAGGTGAATTCATAGCATACTCTAAACTACATTTCCCTAACTTTCAGTATATAAATGCATTCCCTAAAACAAATAGCACTTTCACCTGAGGTCTACCAAGCCTTTGATGAAGTAGGTTTCTTGAGGAATGCATCTATGTGAGGAAATGCTCTTGACTGAATTTGAGATATTATTAGCATGTATAGGATTACCCTCCTAGGTCTAACAGAGCCCAAAGAGAAGAAATGAAGTACTAAGTACTTTACTTAAGTGTTGGCCAATTCTCAACCTTGTTGATAATTGAGTTGTGGTAAATTCATTGGTAAGGACTGAGATTAAGTTTGGTTCTAAAAGAATAACCAACAGACCCTGCCATTTGCCCAAGTACTGCAAATAGGTGGTGTTTCTTGTCTTCTTGAGCTCCTTTGTATCTAATATGCACTCCAATTCTAAAGGTTGGATAGGAGGAAGGTCTTGGATCCATTCTTCATCTTCAAATCCTTGAGAACCTACTTCATTACCTTCAACAAAATCCCCTTTAAAAGGGTATAGGTCAGATACATTAAAAATAGGTGAGATTCCAATTCCACTTGGCAGTTCAATCTCATAAGCATTGGGACCAAACTTGTGAACAACTCTACAAGGACCAATTTTCTTCATTTGTAGCTTGGAATACTATCCCTTAGGAAATATCTTCTTCCATAGATGAGCTAGAAATAAATTTCCAACTTTGAAAGTAAGTTCTCTCCTCTTTATATCAGCTTGTTGTTTGTATTTTTCCCCACTTCTTTGCAAATGATCCTTGACCTATCAGTGAATCTCCTTCATAGCCACAGAAAATTGCTCACCCTTAGCACTCATTATCTCCATTCCTTTGATATCCCTTAACTCAAAGACTCGTCTAGGATGCAAACCATAAACAACTTCAAAAGGACTCTTACCCACACTCCTATTCACTGAATCATTATAGGAAAATTCTGCCTGAGGCAAGATCAGATCCAACGAGTAGAATGATATTTTGTAAGGCATATTAAGAGCTTTCTAAGGATCCTATTTACCACTTCAGTTTTCCCATCAATTTGAGGGTGATGGGCAGTGTTGAAACTAAGATTAGTACCAGGTTTCTTCCATAAAGTTCTCCAAAAATGCCCAACAAACCTACTATCTCTATCTAAAACAATACTCTAAGGTGACCCATTAATTCTTACCACTTCCTTGAAGAAAAAAAAGCAATGTATGATGCATTATTAGTTCTCTTGCATGGGATGAAATGTGCCATCTTGGAGAACCTTTCCACTACAACATAAATAGAATCAAAACCTCTAGGTGTTTTTGGTAAACCCATTAGAAAATCCATGCTTATAGATTCCTGAGGCCTATTTGGAATAGGAAGAGGCTGATATAAGCCTACATTTGTACTGCTACCCTTGGCCTTTTGATAAAATACACATTTCTCAGCAACCCTTCTTACATCACTTTTCATTTTAGGCCTAAAATAGTTCCTTCTCTGCTGCTTCCAGGTCTTATCAAGACCAAAATGACTTGCAAGGCTGCCACTATGCTTTTCTTTGATCAAATTATTCCTCATAGAACATTTAGGAACACAAAGTTGAGAACCCTTGAACAAAAAACCCTCTTGAATCGGAAAATTAGAAGTTTATCTCAAGAGAAACACCATTAGATTAGTTGCAAGATACATAAATCTCCTTAAAATCAACATCATCTATATACATATCTTTTAGTGCTTCAACACCTACACTTTTCAATTGGACTTCTTGCACCATGAGTGTCCTACTCAATGCATTGACTACCTTGTTTGACTACCCCTTTTATGTTTAATGGTGAAGGTGTAACCTTGCAAATATTCTACCCATTTGACATGCCTATGATTGAGTTTGTCTTGATTGTTCAAAAATTAGAGAGTATGATTATCAGTAAAGACTATGAACTCCTTTGGAAGTAGGTAGTGTCTCCACTTTTTCAAGGACTGAACTAAGGCATACATTTCTAGGTTATAGGAAGAGTATTTCTTCTTGGCTTCATTGAGTTTTTCACTAAATAAAGCTATGGGCCTACCCTCTTGACTTAATACTGCCCCTATGGCATAACCACTTGCATCACATTCAATAGTAAAAATCTTATTGAAATTAGGTAAAGCTAATATGGGTTGCTCTGCTACCCTCTTTTTCAAGTATTCAAAACTCTTTACAGCTTCACTAGTCCAAACAAACTTCTTTCTCTTTTCTCCCTTTATAGTATCAAGCATTGGAGCACAAATATGACTGAAACCTTCGATAAATTTTATATAAAAAGTGGCCAAACCATGGAAACTCCTTACCTCAGCAATTGATTTGGGTGTAGGCCAACTTAGGATAGCATCAACCTTGGTGTTATCCATCTTCAAGGTGTCATTTGTAACCACAAAACCAAGATACACCAACTATGTTTTCATAAACTTTCATTTCTTCAAATTGATCATTAGTTTCTCTTCATGTAATCTTCTCAAAACCAAATCCAAATGGTACAAATGCCCTTCCTTAGTTTTACTAAAAACAAGAATGTCATCAAGGTAAACCACAAGAAACTTACCAATGAAAGGTTTAAGGACTTCATTCATCAACCTCATGAAGGTGTTGGGTGCATTTGAGAGACCAAACAACATTACAAGCCACTCATAAAGCCCTTCATTTTTCTTAAATTTTGTCTTCCATTCATCCCCTAGTCTGATTCTAATTTGGTGATACCCACTCTTGAGGTCTATTTTGGAAAATTAGCATGCTCCACCTAGAAAGTCCATCAAATCTTCCATGCATGGAATGGGGAACCTATATATAATTGTAATCTTCTTGATGGGCCTGGAATTAGTGCACATCCTCCATTCACCTCCCTTCTTTGGTGCTAAGATAGTAGGAACCGAACATGGACTAAGGCTTTCTTTGATTAGCCCCTTATCAAGAAAATCTTGAACTTGTCTCTTAATCTCTTTAGTTTATTATGGTGTCACTTTATATGTTTCCTTTTTAGGTAAACTAGCCCCTAGTATGAAATAAATGTGGTGGCTAATATCCCTCATAGGAGGAAAAGTGCTTGGAAGTTCATCCGCTACTATATCATCATACCTCTTCAGCAAGTTTTGAATTTCCAAATATAACTCTTCTTTCTTTTTTGTTGTCCCAACAGACCTAGGTTTGACTATGATGGAAAAACCCATTTTCTCCTCTTCTATAGTCTATGAATTCCTTTTCTCCTACTAACATCACATTGGACTCTACTTGTGGTTTTTTTTCTTCATCTTTCAATGGTGTTAGAGTGTATGAGACTCCATCTTTCTCTATCACATATGTATTATTTCTTCAATCATGATTGGCCTTTCTATCATAATGCCATGGCCTTCCAAGAAGCAAATGACAAACATCCATAGGGATGATGTCACACAAAACCTTACCCTTATAACCCCCTATATGGAATTCTACCCAAGTTTTTTCATTCACTAATACTTGTTTCCCTTTGTTTAACCAAGAGTCCTTGTATGGAGTGGCATGAGGCAACCTTTGTAGCTTTGACTTCTCTACCATTTCAACAGAAACCAAATTATCAGTACTTCTAGAATCAACAACTCTACAACATTTACCCTGGCTCTTGCATGTAGTCCTAAAAATTAATTTTCTTTGTGGTGGTTCTTTGTAGCTTTGACTTCTCTACCTTTGTATCTTTGACTTCTCTACCATTTCAACAAAAAACAAATTATCAATACTTCCAGAATCAACAACTCTACAACATTTATCCTGGCTCTTGCATGTAGTCCTAAAAATTGATTTTATTTGTGGTGTTTCTTTCTCCATGGGAACCTTAACCAAGGTTCTTCTCATCAATAGGGACTCTTCCACTTCTGGTTCTACACTTTGTGATGGTGAATTGACACTTTCAACATCATCTCCACCTTGTGCAATCTAATTTCTTCGCTCACTTTTATAAGAAGTAGATGGTTGTTCCTTAGTGTACTACCATGCTTGGTAGCTTGCAAATTTATTGCATTTGTAACAATTCCTAGTGAATCCACTTGAGCCTCCTCTATTGCTAAATCTACCTCTAGAACTTGGTCTTCTTCCTTTAAATCTGCCCCTTGAATCTAATGTTTGTTCTTTTGAGTTACTTGTCTCTCCTTGAGACCTTTGGGACACTCGTCTACCAGTAAAATTCCCTCTTCCTCTGAAATTTGTCCTTCCCCTAACTCTACTTTACTTTTCTTGTCTCCTTTTCAACTTGTCTTCATCCTTTATGGTCAACTGATAGCACTCTTCTATTTTGCTTGGATTTGTGAGACTAATTTCATCTTGTAGGCTATACTTTAGCCCATTCAAGTACCTTGCAACTTTGTCAGCATCTTCTTCCATGTGGCATAATCTTAGGCTCAGTTTGTAGAACTCTTCTGTGTAGGACTTCACATCCATGTCCTTTTGCTTCAAATTTTGCAACCTCCTTTTTAAATGGATAGCATAATCATTGGGTAGAAATTTACCCTTCAGTTTTGCAACCATTCTATCCCAAGATGTGATCATTTCTTTACCTTTCTTTTTCCTCTCTTCTTGTGCATAGTCCCACTAAAGAATTGCATGCCCTTTTAGATTTTTTCTAGATATTTTTTCTTGCTTCCCCTCAGGTATCTCCTCAAGCTCAAAATACTTGTCTATTTCTCCTATCCAATCTAGTTCTTCTCCATTCAGACTCCCTAAATATACTAGAAGCTCTATTTTCATCTTGGAACCATCTTTCTTAATTGCCTTTAGAAATCTCTCCAACCTCTTCTCTTCAACATCTACTTCCTCTTCTTCTTCTTCACCCACTTTCTTCTCTTCTTCTTGGTCACTCAAATCTCCTATGACCACTCCTCTTTTTTGGTTGGTCTCAATTGATGTGAGTCTTGCATCAAGGCTTTCCTTTATGGCTCTCACTTCTAGGGCAAGAGAGTCTCTCACCTCTCTAATTATTCTTTCCATATTCAGTCTTGAATTCAAATCAAATTACTTACACTCCCTTACTGACCTTCCTTGCTCTAATACCAATTTGATGCAGAGGAAGGAAATGTTTCAACAAAAATTGATTGCCCTAATTCACTTCCTTTAAGGTTTTCATTGAACCCAAGGCTTAAGCCCTCTTCACATTCTTTACCACTATTGACCATTGAGCTTATTGGATCACCAGAGATGGGAAACACATATTTAAGGGATGGAACAACATAAAATGGTGGGACAACAAGATTTCAAGAACTTTTGACTCATTAATTAACTTCATGCAACTTATCACATTGGCAATATTGTAACAAGACTTATACTTTGAAAAAAACAATAACCAACACCACAATAAGGAGAAATAGAGGAAACCTCGAGGGAAGACTTGTTTTGAGATACAAAATATCATGAAACACCCCTATGTGAAGCCCAATAATGTGACCATTCATGGTTTGCAACATTTAACCTTAAACTACCAAAATCTGTCCTTTTGGGATAGTCACAAAAACTTGCATCAAACTAACAAATTTGAGCAAGATCTTTCATACACAAGTCTAAGAGACCTTACTTCACAACCCTACATCACTATTTGGGTGAGTTCAATCCTTCTTTTACATCCTTCATGACTTTTTCTCTGCCTTTTGTCAACTTTTTTATCTAATACATTTACAATATTAGACTACTGGTGAACTTTTGTGCATGCAAACTTTAACTCCAGCCCCTGAAACTTAGGAATATGGTAAACTACATAAAAAAATCCTCCCCACCCATTTTTGTGATTTTTCACCCATGGAGAGGAGAGTTACATGTTATTTTATGCTCATTGTTACCCTAGGTAGGGTTTCTACTCGCCTGGAGTAAAATTGCTCTAACTTTTGATCTACTTGATAAAAAATGATGAAACAAAAAGTGAAATTTACTATATTAACATGCACACAAGATACAATAGGTTATAAAAGAATTGGTGGTCCGTATAGACTATACCAACAATCAGAAAATGACTAAAACAATAGGAAAAACACTTTAAATCAACCTTCTTTCTTCATTAAATTGCAAAATCATTTTTCCAATCTACTTTTTTTACTTGGAGTCTTTTCCTTTCATTACAACTACTTACAATCATTAGAAAACATTTTCTTGAATGCATGTAACAGTTACTTGTTTTTTTGACACTTTCTAAAAGTTGCATGACATCTTTTTGTGCACATTTGGAAACTTTTTGCAGCTTGACACCAACAACCCTCTAAGCACTTCAAGGTGGATTGCATGATAAAAAATGGTCATACATGACCTTAGGGAACTCTAAAACACACCACACAACTTAAAACCAAATTTACATAAAATATGCAAAATAAAGTCCTAGTGACCCTACACCATAAATATATAATATTATAGAATGAAATTTAGCTCAAATAAATTGTGGTCCTAATCACTTGATATGTATGTATCTATGTATCTATGTATATGCAAAATGTGTATATTGATTGAATCCCATAAAATATATATACTAATAGTATATAATTATTCTCAATTCCATATAATTGTGCAATCCTCATGTTAAAACCCATATTCTATACTAGGTTGAAAGCCATAGAGGAGTTGTTGGAAAATAAAATAATAATATATACTCAAACTTATGTGGTAATAGAAACTAACTTTATTTTAAAAAATAAAAGAAAAACCAAAATCTACATTATAGGCTAGAATACATTATTGTTAGCAACTTCCTACAATGAAAAAGGACAATAGTTAATAATATACAAGTATAAGAAATAGTCAAAAGGGTTGTGGTCAATCGGCAGGACCACTTGGTTCTCATGATGGACACCAAATTTTATTTCTTTCCAATGACGTCTTAATGTTATCATATGTGTTGATGTGATATTTCTACTCCAATGGTAGTGTGTAATAGGCCTGATGAAGAAGGAATGAAATAAGGAAAATGAATAGTTTACTTGTAGGATGAGAGGGGAGGAGAAATCATTTATGTTATAGGAGTGAAAGATGGAGAAGAAAGTGGATGCCCTACAACAAGAGAAAGAAATGTGAATATGGGTGAGGCATTCAAGTTGAGAGAGCACAAGTAGAAGAATTGTAAGTCTAGAGGTATTTGTGATGGGAAACCATAAAGTAAAAGTAATAACCTTGCTAGTTGTAAGGGTGGTGGCTATGTTACCAACCCTTACCACATATTTTTAAAATAGGGAGTGTAACCCTCACCTCTTGTTGCGGTTGTTGTAGGAGGGCTTGATCTTTGTGAGATGTCACAACCCACAATAGGTCATGGCCTTTCTCAAGGGATGCAAACTCTATGTTATGACACCCTCCATGCTATATATATGTACTATTTCTCTTCTGTTAATTCATTGTTTCATCAAACTCTACATTTACCATATCTCCTTTTCTTAACCATTACCTTTTCTTATAGACTTGTAAGTTGAAAAAATATATATATTTAATAATAAACAATTAAGATGGAATAAGAATTGTAAATAATTTGAAACTTTAACTTTTAAAATAAGAATAAATGATATGAAATATTAGAAAGTTGATTGAGGTACAATATTATATTTAAATTATAACTCATACAATTTTTATTTTATGTCAAGTTATATTTTTAGTCAAATTTTTATATACATAGAATCATATTTTAAGTCAAACTTCTACCAATCTCCAGCCATTGTTTTATCATCTGCCTGCTTTCTATAGCCTATTCACTAGTTCTGTCAATTTCTGACCGTAGTACACTGCCTCCTATGTACAAAGTTGAGCACCATACGTATAGGTTCTATTCACTGTCATCTTTCTGTGGGCAACTCAATCCATTATATTTGTGTAATATTGATGGAAAGTGAACAGGTACTTTCTTTTCCTTTTTTGAAAGCATTTGTACCTACAAACAGCTCTCGTGATAATGTCCTCATATTTGGTCACTGGCAGATTCTTTTATCGCTTAGTGGAAGAATTCCTGCCTTGGTCATTGGCCTTTTGGAAGCACTTTATAAAATCCAGCGTACCTCTTCCCAGTACCTAGTATTTGGTCTTTTACAGTTATCAGAAAACTCTCTATGAGCTCTACAATTGGTAGGTAGATTTTTTAATGATATTAACTTTTTACAATTCATATGGTCTAATATTGCAGCAGTTTCTAGATTAGATTGCGTGTGAATTTTTGCATCAACGTTTCAGATCACATTCTGTGATCCGACGTCAGGATGAAAGGGTTCAAATAGACTTTCTATGTTTCTTCATTGTAATGAAATACAGCTTAGTTTCTGTTTCAAATTTTTTTTCCCAACTTTGACATTTAAAATTGTAATATTGCACTAAAATAAAATATCAACAAGTATGTTCATTGAGTATAAACTATTGTATAATATATATATTTATGTATGTATGTATGTGCGTACGTACATACACATACATACACATATAGATATATATATTTTGTAGAGAGCAGGTTGGAAACGTGTAATTTAAGTGTTTTTAATCACTTCCTTCTTTCTATTTTGTAGGTGTCATATATCTGTATTGTAATGGTTGATATTAAATCTGTTGAGCTCTAAATGTTACACAATCATTACGTGCTTGAAAACTGAAAATAATTAAATTTTTAATGTTTCTAAATGTTGCAGATGGTGTTAGCATATATGAAAAAATTGCATACTCAAATAAATTAGATTATGCTATCGGCCTCATCAACATACATATTTCATATAGTTTGTCATTTCATATATGGAGTAGGACATATGCCTAAAAAGTTATGGGACAAGGTAGATAAACTGTTTGGTAAGATAAATGAGTTCAAAGCATTACAATTAGAAGTAAAACTCTTTTTTTTTTTTTTTTTTTTTTGGTTGGTATTGGCAAGGTGTGATGGTTTAAAGGTGGCATTGTTGTTTGTGCCACCAAGGTTCAAACCCCATTGGGGTGGTATTGTTGAATGTTGTAATCTGGTTCATAGCTCTAGTCAAAAGTGTTTACCCCTTGAATAAAAAAAATAAGTAAAACTCTTTTTTATAATTGTTTGTGACTATCCTTCAATTAAGGGTTGTATTGCAAAGTTAAAGTATTTACTCTCACAACTAAAGGCTTGTAGTAAGAGAAAAATGATGTTGGGTGTTTTTTTTTAATTTTATCTAAGTTGAAAGGGTCATTTCAATTGTTTTCATCTATCTTTTATTTACTATGGATGCTTGAAGTGAAGAATTTAAGATGCATTCATTTGAATTTGATTTGTGAATGTCTCACTAGAGATCAATCTAAGGTTGTTCAATTATATGTTCTTCCTAATTCAAAGAGTCTAACATTATTTCTTAATTTTCCTAAAGTTAAGGAAGAGCCTAAACAAAAGTTTAAATATAATAATAAAATTAAATCTAACCAATCTTCCTCAAAATCCACTCCTAAGACCACCAAGCCTAACTCTATTCCTTCTAATCAAATAAGTCTCCCTCTAGAACTAAGAAGTTTAGTAAGCATTGTTCCTTTTGTAGCAATAATAGTCAATATAAGCTAGATGTTGAAAACATGTATAAGCTTTAGAGGCAATAAGGAAACAACATAGGTTCATTATTTCTTCTTCTCCTTCAACTTCTTCTACTTCCAAAGGCCAAGAAAAAGTTATTTTCATTGGAACATTGGTTGCATCTTTAGATAGTTGGATTCTAGATTCAAGTGTTTCACATCACATGAAAAATTCATTTGTCTTTCACTTCTTTCATAGATAGTAGTAATTTATAGATTATAGTTGTGGGTTTATGATTGTTAAATTTTTTGGGTGCTTCAATAATGTCCTTTATGGTCTCACTAAATCCACAAATCTTCTTTCAATATAAAATTTATCATCATGGTGGTGGAAAGATAGTGGAGTTTTATCCTTGTGTTATTCTAACAAATATTTGGAGAATCCAAAGATTGAGGTTGATTTAGGAGTTGTTGATCATAATTCATGCTTGCATAGATTTGATGTATTTTAGTCTTTTATAGGTTCATTTATTATTTTATTTTTTTGAGAAAACTATGGCATGAATTTTTTTGATATTTGATTCATCGATACTTACAGGAATTGAAAACATAGGAGTTAGTACTTGGCCTTCCTAAATTGTCTTGCATTGACAATGTTTGTCATAGTTGTGACTTTGTCAAGTAATGCATCCAAGAACACATAGAATTAAAACATTATTTAATTTAATACCAGAACCAAAAAACCAACATTTGATTGAAAATTAAATTCTTCTATTCTCCAACTCTACTGCTACAATGAAAGAAAATGCCCCTATATCTAAAAATTGGAAAAAAATAAATTACCTTTTTTGGCAGTTTTTTGACAATTACCAGATTTTTCCATTTTTGGTAATTTTGCATATAGATCCCTTTGAGTCTATATTTTTCCTAAAAACTCCCTAAAACTAAGGTGGCATGAATTGTCAACTTACACTCGAAATTGGAAATATGATTTCCAAGTTAAAAAAAATAATTTTCTAAAAACTTGAAAAAAACAAAAAAAACTGATTTTGAGGGCCCAAATGAAAGAATTTGGCCCCCAACAAACATCAAGATGGCCCCCAATTGATTTTCACTCGGTTGTAAATCCACACAACTCCTCATAACAAAGCCACCTATAAAATTTCAGCCCAATCAGACATCGAAGTCAAAAGTTATGACCTCTAGAAGCCACTGCATAATTCTCCTCTGGTTGAAAGGAACGTAGCTCCTGCAAGTTGTTGTCTTTGAACTGTTGCCATTTTCCTTGATCCAACTTCCTCACTTCCCACTTTGGAATCCATGTGTTATCTGTTGCTAGTAATTCATCCCACTATACCTATTGTATTGACCTTGGCGATTGGATGTAGTTTTCTTATTTAGAATTTGTGCAATCTTTTTCTTTTTCTAATGTGGAATTTGGCGGTGCCAATCCACTTTTGGTCCACTATCTTCATCTTTATCCTCTCCATAAATTGCATATTATAAATCAAAAACATTAAGCACCAAAGAAATATCTATTTTTTTTGGTAAACAAACCTCATAGGCATTATCATTGATCTTTTTTTGTAATTTTACAAGGACCAATTTTCATGTACTTCAAATTGTAGTATGTTCCTATAGGAAATATGTCTCATCTTAAATATACCATCACTAAGTCACCTTTGTTGAATATCTGATGTCACCTACTAGCATCCATAGTATTCTTGTACCTCTCATTACTGTCTTGCAGCTTTTGTCTCACATCTTGCTACAACTGTTGAAGGTGTTCTGCAAATGCTTCGCCATCACCACTAACTCTATCTCTCATTGTTAACAACACAAAATCTAGAACACCCTTAGGATTCCTACCATACACAATCTAGAAAGGTGATTTACCTGTTGATCTGTTTACAAAACTATTATAGGCAAATTCTTCCTAGGGTAATGTCAAGTCCCATTGTTTGGGCTTCTCTCCAACAATGTACCTTAACAAATTTCCCAAACTCCAATTGACCACCTCTATTTTCCCATCTGTTTGAGGATGATAAGCATTTCAAACTGTAACTTGGTCCCCATCTTCTTCCATAAATTCCTCCAAAAATTACTTAAGAATTTGGTATCCCTATCATACGTAATAGTCTTTGGAACACCATGTAATCAAACAACTTCTAAAATAATAGTTCTACTACCCTCGTTGCAACATTAGTTTTCTTACATGCAATAAAATGAACCATCTTAGAGAATCCATCAACAACTACAAAAATGGAATCATTACCTTGTTAGGTGTGTGGAAGTCTCAACACAAAGTTCATGCTCAAATATGTCCATGGTTTAGTGGGTACTGGTACTAGCATATACAACCCTGTATTATGTGAATGTCCTTTAGCCACTTGACAGATTCTACACCTTGTTGCATACTTAGTTATACCCCTTTTCATCTTTGGCCAATAGTATTTGTCTTCTACCAAGGTTATTGTATTGTCTGGTTGTCATAGTGGCCTTAACTGATTTCCCACTTCATTTTTAAGAGCCAAGTATGTGTTAACTTTCATGTATGACTTTTCATGCCAAACATGGGTGTACTTTCTCAAGTAAAAAAGTGAGGTATTTATAAAATTCAACATATTCAAGGTGTTTTTTGAGTAGTGTTCACTTATGATCAAGAATCTATGCACAAATAATGGGGTAAGTATTCGAATTAGACATTTTATGACTTTTGTATTAACCATGGCATTCACCATCAATAAAGAATCTCTTAAACACCCCAATAAAATGGTGTTGTTGAAATGAAGAAAAAGACCCTCGAAGAGATGAATTTTTTTATGATACAATATAAAAAAATCACCTTCTTGTTGGAGTAAGGTAGTCAATTATATGACAAATCCATTTAGAACTATATTTCCTACAATGTTGTGTTAAACATGCTTGAACCCATGTCAAGTTTGATTTTTCTTTATTATATTGTCTTGGTAGTGAGGCTTGGGAATTTTACCCTAATGATAAATGCAAAGCCATGAAGAAGAGTCAACCTCTTTTTTCTTGTTGGCTACTACAAGGATGTGAAATCTTATTTATTATTTGATCTAGTTTCACATGATATTTTGGTTTGATAAAGTTGTTGTTGATGTTATTTTCACTATTGATCCTGCTTCACAACCTCTTTTTGCATATTATTTTTCATATTATTTTATCTATTAGGTCTACATTGCTTATAAAGAGGACAATTTTTCATAGGTGAGCTCACAAAACCTCACCTTACACATTCTCAAATGATTGAATTTAGTCTTTTAAGTTACGATATTTTAGATGTTCCACATAATTTTTTAGGCACAATAAGTACACTAGAGTGGAATGATGTTTAATAATAGAGGAGCATTCTTTGTTGAAGAATAACAATTGGGATATTATATCTCTTCCTAAGGGAAGAAAATTGATTTGATGTGAGTGGGTCTATGAGACAGAGTATTCAATTGATATTTCTATCAATAAGTATAAGGAACCCTTCATGGCTAAGGTTTTTCCACAAGATGAGGGTATCAATTACTCTAATACTATTTCTATTAATACCAATATGGATTATTTTTAACTTGTGCTTTCCCTAGCTATCTCATAGGGGTGATCTATTCACTAGATAAATGTGAAGATTACTTTTCTACATGGTGATGTTCATAATAAGATCCATATGGAGAAACCAACAATATTTTTAATGGAATTTTCACTTGTATGCAATATTTGACATTTACTTTATGGTCTCAAATAGGGTAATAGAGATTGATATACAAAGATGGATAGTCTTCTACTTGCTTTAGGTTTCACACAATACACACCTAACCCTATAGCATACATTTAGAGGTCCATACATATTACCTTTCAATAATTAACTTATTAGTTGATGATTTGATCCTTATAGATATTTCTCCTTTAATGATATATAGTGTACATCATAGTTTGATGAAGTATTTTGATATGATTGATTTGGACTTCTACATTATTTTCTTGGCAAAAGTAATTCATTATAGATGGAATCTTAATTTTTTAATAGTTGAATGCTCATGAATTAATTAATCACTTTGCTATTGTTGATTCTAAGCTTACCCCCAATCCTTTCAATCAAATATTAGAATATATACCAATTAAACTTCAGCAAAAGTTGATCTACTTTGTATTGGTGAATGCTAGGTAGTATTTAAATTACCATACACAATCTAGAAAGGTGATTTACCTGTTGATCTGTTTACAAAAATATTATAGGCAAATTCTTCCTAGGGTAATGTCAAGTCCCATTGTTTGGGCTTCTCTCCAACAATGTACCTTAACAAATGTCCCAAACTCCAATTGACCACCTCTATTTTCCCATCCGTTTGAGGATGATAAGCATTGGAAACTGTAACTTGGTCCCCATCCTCTTCCATAAATTCCTCCAAAAATGACTTAAGAATTTGGTATCCCTATCATACGTAATAGTCTTTGGAACACCATGTAATCAAACAACTTCTAAAATAGTAGTTCTACTACCCTCGTTGCATCATTAGTTTTCTTACATGCAATAAAATGAACCATCTTAGAGAATCCATCAACAACTACAAAAATGGAATCATTACCTTGTTAGGTGTGTGGAAGTCTCAACACAAAGTTCATGCTCAAATATGTCCATGGTTTAGTAGGTACTGGTACTAGCATATACAACCCTGTATTATGTGAATGTCCTTTAGCCACTTGACAGATTCTACACCTTGTTGCATACTTAGTTATACCCCTTTTCATCTTTGGCCAATAGTATTTGTCTTCTACCAAGGTTATTGTATTGTCTGGTTGTCATAGTGGCCTTAACTGATTTCCCACTTCATTTTTTAGAGCCAAGTATGTGTTAACTTTCATGTATGACTTTTCATGCCAAACATGGGTGTACTTTCTCAAGTAAAAAAGTGAGGTATTTATAAAATTCAACATATTCAAGGTGTTTTTTGAGTAGTGTTCACTTATGATCAAGAATCTATGCACAAATAATGGGGTAAGTATTCGAATTAGACATTTTATGACTTTTGTATTAACCATGGCATTCACCATCAATAAAGAATCTCTTAAACACCCCAATAAAATGGTGTTGTTGAAATGAAGAAAAAGACCCTCGAAGAGATGAATTTTTTTATGATACAATATAAAAAAATCACCTTCTTGTTGGAGTAAGGTAGTCAATTATATGACAAATCCATTTAGAACTATATTTCCTACAATGTTGTGTTAAACATGCTTGAACCCATGTCAAGTTTGATTTTTCTTTATTATATTTTCTTGGTAGTGAGGCTTGGGAATTTTACCCTAATGATAAATGCAAAGCCATGAAGAAGAGTCAACCTCTTTTTTTTTGTTGACTACTACAAGGATGTGAAATCTTATTTATTATTTGATCTAGTTTCACATGATATTTTGGTTTCATAAAGTTGTTGTTGATGTTATTTTCACTATTGATCCTGCTTCACAACCTCTTTTTGCATATTATTTTTCATATTATTTTATCTATTAGGTCTACATTGCTTATAAAGAGGACAATTTTTCATAGGTGAGCTCACAAAACCTCACCTTACACATTTTCAAATGATTGAATTTATTCTTTTAAGTTACGATATTTTAGATGTTCCACATAATTTTATAGGCACAATAAGTACACTAGGGTGGAATGATGTTTAATAATAGAGGAGCATTCTTTGTTGAAGAATAGCAATTGGGATATTATATCTCTTCCTAAGGGAAGAAAATTGATTTGATGTGAGTGGGTCTATGAGACAGAGTATTCAATTGATATTTCTATCAATAAGTATAAGGAACCCTTCATGGCTAAGGTTTTTCCACAAGATGAGGGTATCAATTACTCTAATACTATTTCTATTAATACCAATATGGATTATTTTTAACTTGTGCTTTCCCTAGCTATCTCATAGGGGTGATCTATTCACTAGATAAACGTGAAGATTACTTTTCTACATGGTGATGTTCATAATAAGATCCATATGGAGAAACCAACAATATTTTTAATGGAATTTTCACTTGTATGCAATATTTGACATTTACTTTATGGTCTCAAATAGGGTAATAGAGATTGATATACAAAGATGGATAGTCTTCTACTTGCTTTAGGTTTCACACAATACACACCTAACCCTATAGCATACATTTAGAGGTCCATACATATTACCTTTCAATAATTAACTTATTAGTTGATGATTTGATCCTTATAGATATTTCTCCTTTAATGATATATAGTGTACATCATAGTTTGATGAAGTATTTTGATATGATTGATTTGGACTTCTACATTATTTTCTTGGCAAAAGTAATTCATTATAGATGGAATCTTAATTTTTTAATAGTTGAATGCTCATGAATTAATTAATCACTTTACTATTGTTGATTCTAAGCTTACCCCCAATCCTTTCAATCAAATATTAGAATATTTACCAATTAAACTTTAGTAAAAGTTGATCTACTTTGTATTGGTGAATGCTAGGTAGTATTTAAATTACCTCACACACTGTCACCCTAATATCTCTTTCATAGTTGGACTTGTGTCCAATTTCTCATAATATCACTATATATCTCTTTCATAGTGGCTAAGTATAGAGGCATTGTGTTGGGTAGTAAAGAGCTATTTGGCTTTGACAATTATTAGAATTTTTTGGCTTTTAGCAACTTCATCCCACTTCTCTTTGGTGTGATAATAAAATTTTTATAAAAAATTCATACAAGCATATGGAACATTAACATAAAAAAATCATAGAGATCCACATGTACTTGATGTGGCAACTTATCCATGATTTTATTCTCAACATGAAGTCTTTAACTATTAAGGAGTAGGTTGTAGAAATATTCACAAAATTTTGAATATTACCTCACTATCTTAAGTTGTGATCAATGCTTGGGGTTAAGGAAGTTGTCCTTGAGGATATTTATCATGTGTAAGTCCTTCCTTTATTTTTGAATTGTATATGGGTACCTCATTAAGCTAGATTTCAAGACACGTCTCCTTTCTCCATTTATTTTTCTCCCTTTTAAAGGAAAGTTTTCATTTTCTCATTTTCTTTGCTTATGAGACATTTAATTTTGTGTACCTAATATAGAGGATAGGGGCCCATAGTGGAGCACCCTACCTTCGAAGGTCCATGTAGAAATAAAATAAATAAATAAACTCTACCACATTAGACAACCCTTTATGGATGTATGCCAATTTTATTTTTATCCAACTAGAATAAATTTGACCATGTGGTGTGCTCCAATTGGTTCAACATGTTCATTACTTTCCCATTTGGACAACTAACCAATTGTCGGTTGGTTCCACCCTTGGAGGCTGTGCGGTAGAGAATTGGTACGTTATCCCACTTTTGTGTGGTAATCAACCAGTTCACCACCATGAACATCCACTTCCTCACATTTATCACATGTCACCTCTTACGTCCCTTCCATCTAACCACTTGAACTATAGTACCCCTCTATTTTGCTTGTGTTTTCTGTTAGCATGTTTTCACATATGATAGACTTTGGTACTTTGTTTTGGATATTTTGATTGCTGACTTTAGAGCGACAGTGGATTTGTTTTGTGATATGATAAACATTGTATGGTGATAATTAATTTCTGACATGCTTTGTATTAGCGTAGATGTTTCCTTTAGATGTTATTGCTATATATATGTTTATGGTAGATTAACTATTATTTAATTGTCAGTTTGATGTGACGTGTATTGGTGTGGAGAACGGAGTTGCATCACTTGCTTGCAAGTGCCTGTGATTTCCATGATTTTCTCCACACGGTGTGTTTGTACAATGAATTATATATATATAATATATGTATGTTATTTGTTTGATTGTAGGATTGTAGGTACCTGACACCGACTCCACCTGGTTACTTAGGTCTAAGCGTGTCAAGACTCAACGGAAATGTTGATTGGGAGGTAGTAACAAGATTCTTCCTAGTCTAGTCTTAAGCCCAGTCACAGTATGTTGTCAGTTTAAGTCTGGTGTCTTTGGTGGTCTTGTTGTGTTTGATTGGTTTATTTATTATGAAAGGAAAATTTCGTTAAATTAATGATAGATTAAGATTCTATTAATTGAATGTTTATTAAAATTAATTTTAAATGTTGAAAATAAAGCTTTACATTTTATTTAATTAATTAATTAGTTTGTTTGGTTAAGTAATTTGATCACTGAGATTAAATTTATTTAATTAAATAAATTAATTAATTAAATTAAAGTTACTTTAATTGTGTGAATAGATTTAATTTAAATTAAATTGTTTTGTGGGAAATGGTATTTTAATTGTTAAATAAATAAAATTAAATAAGGAAAAGGGAAATTGAAATTTGAAATTTGAATTCTTTAATTCTTTAATAAGCATGCAAATCTTGAAAAAGAAGAAAGAAAGATTTACTGGTAAGTTGTTAGAAGATATTTTCTTCTCGACATGTGTGGTAGTTAAATTTATTGTTTCTTGTTGAGGATTCTCTCAGAAGATTTTTACGGATTTAGGGAAAATAAAAAAAAATGACTTCAGGGGAAATGAAAGAACAGGGTTTGTAAAAAAAAATATATGTTGGTTTGAGTAAATTTGTGAATTTTGTTTTGGATTTGCTGTATATTTCTAGAAGATCTCTTTGGTTGGTATTAGCATCTTTCTGGATTTGGTGTTTTGGAGGGGCTTTGGAGGATTGCACGCTTCAGGCAAGCAAAGCTTCTCTTCTTCAGACAATTTTCAAGCTAGAGGAAATAGGTTCCTCACTAGTTATTTATTTAATTTTATTTCTTTTAAATTTGTCTGTGAAAAAGATTAGTATTGTGAGATTTTGTTAAAATTGTTTAAAATGTGTTTGTTTGAGGAAATTGTTTGTGTTTTAAATCTCTGTTCTTCTCGGCAATTTAGTCTGTAGAAAATTCATTATTTCTTTGATAAAAGCTTCCTGTAGGAAATAGTTTGAGTAAAAATTTGTGAAGGGATATCATTTATTTGGGAAATGATATTGAAACCTCTGGAAATAAATTAGAACTTGTTGGGGAAAATTTTTGTGTGTACTGTTAAAATTCTCAATATCCCCTGGAAGAACCCTGTCAAAAATCTATTCTTGTTTTAAATGTTTGTCATTTATTTGATTGTGAAAATATATATATATTTATATATACAAATATTTATGCATTCATATATATATTGGATTGTGAAAATTATTTATAATTATAATTATATGAATATTTATATAAAAAAAATCAAAAATCGTTGTACATGCGAAAATGAAAAAATTTGGATTATATTCTGTATGTGAAAAATCCGAATTATGCAAGTTTTAAATTCGTTTATTTTGGAAAAATTTGGATTACATTCCGTATGTGAAAAATCTGAATTATGCAAGTTTTAAATTCGTTTATTTTGGAAAAATTTGGATTACATTCCGTATGTGAAAGATCTGAAATGCGCAAGTTTTAAATTCGTTTATTTTTATTTATTTTATTTGAAATATAGAATAAAATGTTTATTTTATACACATAGGTTATGCAGGGGAGGGGTGCAGAGGCCACCTCATAGCCGCCTGTGAAAAGGTAGCGGCTGTGGAGGCAGCCTAGCGTTGCCCTTACGGGCAACACACAGGCTACCATCACAGTCGTGGCCCATAAGGGTCGGTTGCGAATATGGCCACACCCTAAGCTTGTCATCTTCGAACAGTATAAAGAGAATTTCGATTCTTGTGCATACAGATTTATAAATAAAATTTCAATCAAATTTTATTATTTATAACTTTTATTAAATAAAATATATATATATATATATGTTTTAATATTACATAGAGATTTGTATATATGTATTTGTTTTTAAATTTAAATGATTAAATAATATTTAAGGTGCATGTAGATACATGTTAAGTATGAGATTAACTAGTTCTTAAACATTATAAATGAAAGAGAAAATTTAGTTTTTTTTTTTATGTGAAATTGAGGAAGTTAAAAATTAGAAGAAATTGATGTAATTTCTTTTATTATATGAGAAAAGAATTACAATCAAGTTGTTATAATTTCTTGTTAATTCTTATTGAATGACTGGATTTAGTAAATCCTAATAATAGAAGTATTTTATCCCTGAATTGCTTTAAATTGTATTCTCTTTTATTGGGAAAATTGGGAATGTATTTTATGTACAAGTCTTCTAGATAAGTTGTATAATGTGGGAGTTGTTATTGTTTAAATACAATCCTTGTGTTAACTAAGGTAGTGTACATGGTTTTGCATGGTGTTTAGACACTTGGTTTTATGAACAAGATTTGTTGTCCGTTATGATATGTTTGGTAATATATGTTGATTTTGGATATATGTGCACTTTGCCTACCTTAGTTAATGAACTTAGATTCCTCATGTTATTTTTAGGGGAGTGGCTCTTTGTAAGGGCCGGTACACAAAGTGGTACCTGGGTAACTCATATAGAGTTAGTAAGTCAGTGAAAACTAAATCAACATATTGGGTATTCTAAAATATATAACTAGATTAATTGTGCCTCACTCATGGACTTAAGAGCTAGTTCAGTCTTGAGAATGAGTCGAGAAGGCCTAGAACGGCAAAGTCGATATCTTATCATTTTAAAAGATATTCGAATCTGCAACAGTTTGCATGAGGAGCCGAGTTTCGTAAGAGGTTACCAGGGTAATCCAAGTTGGGGGCCGAAACCTAGGAAGAAACACCATGGTAACCTATGCAACATTGTGATGACACTCCACCTAAAATAACAGTGTCCTTGTGAACTTAGTATATTTGATTGTCCTAAATCTGGAAGCAATGTAACCAATAAGTTAAGATTGATCTTGTATATTGTAGCATCCCTCAATTGTTTATGAGGTGAACATTTGTAATATGTAATTGTAAACTATTATTTGATCTACCTCATCTGATGAATGAGTATTGTAATGTCATTTCAAATGCAATGTAAGAATCTTATTTGTACTTTATACTATCATGATTGGAATTCAAATGTTATGCAATGTTTACTTTTAAGTTTATGTTAACTATATACATGCAATGCTAAATACTAAAGTCGTCTATGGGATTCTCAATTAGTGTTTCATCGTGTAACTTAGAGAATGTATGCAATTAATAAAATTAATATTATTACTTTAAAAAAAAATTATTACACTTTTGTAAACAATGCAACATTCCTTAGGTTACAAGACGGGGCATTACAGATTGGTATCAAAGCCAGGTTTCTAACACTGGACGCTTTGGGTAATCGCGAGCCCATTAGGTTGACCTAGTACATAGTATCGTTATTTGTTAGCCTTGGTTGTTTAGTATCTGAGACTCGTTATTGTTTTATGTGTAGGATCGTGCCTAGGCGATGTGGTAGAGGTCATGGTAGAGGTCGAGGTGGAGGCCGAGGGCCATTCCGTCAGGTTACTCCCCCTCTGAGCCCTCATCAGAGTGATCAGGCAGAGCATTTGGATCAGAGGAATGAGGGACATATTCTAGAACAATCAAGAGTAGAGGGATCATAGTTACGTCCTTTATTAGAGGAGGTCCTAGCTCGACTTGGACCAAGACAGGAAGTTAATTAGGAGGTAGTTAGAGAGCGTGATAGATCTCCAAGGAGAGTAGATGATATAGTGCAACAGGATGCTATTATTGCAGGTCACATGCGGGATTTGTTGAGGGCACACCCTCCTACATTTGATGGATCCAGGGGTGGTCTAGAAGCTGAAACTTAGTTGATTGACTTAGGGCGATGCTATGCGATGCATCCTTATGGTAGCAACACACGTACTCGTTGTGCCATAATGCATCTTAGAGGCTTTGCCTCTACTTGGTGGCACTTGGAGGAGCAGAAGCTCCACTTAGAGATTGGGTCAGTCTCTTGGGAGATATTTCTAGAGAGGTTTAGAGCACGGTTCTTATCAGAACATTGGAGGCAATGACAGGCTAACGAGTTTCATGATTTACGTCAGATGGCTCTATCTGTGGAGCAATATGAACGTAGATTTTATGAGCTTAAGCAGTATGCAGGTGTTGGTGATGATGAGTCTATGTTGGTTCAGCACTTCATCAGGGGCTTAAATTCCCGCATTAGTGGTGGAGTCAAAGTCTTTGAGCCAAAGACTATGGAAGTTGCTGTGGAGAAGGCTCGTATAGTGGAAGAGAATCTTGTTATGGCATTAGGTGGGCACATAGGAGTACAGATAGGTAGTGCTCCTGCAGTAGGTTTTATTCCACGGGGTGGACAGGTACAGACAAGGGGTTTCTCTAGGAACCAATAGACACCCACTAAGGGTGGACAGCAGCAGCAGCAGCGTACTCCTCAGAAGAATAATAATTCACAGCCTCAGCAGGGTAACAATTTTTGGCCTCAACATGGTGGTGGTTGGCTTCAGAGTGAGATAGATCAGAGTGGGCAACGAGTGCAGCGTGATCGTTCTGATCAGCCTGCATAGAGTTTTTAGTCTGCAGTTAGTGGAGGTAGTTTTCCATGGTCTAGTGTACCTCTAGGTGATAGAGGATTCAGAAGGAGTATAGAATGTTTTACTTGTGGCCAACAGGGTCACATTGCTCATCAATGTCCTCAAAAGGGTACTTCTGGGTTTAGTCAGAGATCGGCGGCTTCAAAGTCGACCATAGGAGATGCAGGAAAGTCACATAGGGTTTTTACCGTGGTGGATAACCACCAGGTTGAGCACCCGGGTGCAGTTGGAGAGGTTCCTAGTGGAGGACCAACATCGTTGTTTGGAAACCATGCACGTCCTTCAACGTCGGGAGTTGATCCTCAGGGGTCAAGACATTGACTGAGTACTGATTCAGAGGGATCCTAGTGGCTAGTCTTCTATTTCTTGGGAGGACCTATTTTTAGATGTGTGTGTTATTTGTTTTCTATTAGCAGGCTTCCAGGAGTAAGCCTGATCCTAGGGGGGGAGGATGTAGTACCCCTCCATTTTGCTTGTGTTTTCTGTTAGCATGTTTTCACATATGATAGACTTTGGTACTTTGTTTTGGATATTTTGATCGCTGACTTTAAAGCGACAGTGGATTCGTTTTGTGATATGATAAACATTGTATGGTGATAATTAATTTCTGACATGCTTTGTATTAGTGTAGATGTTCCTTCAGATGTTATTGCTATATATATGTTTATGGTAGATTAACTATTATTTAATTGTCAGTTTGATGTGACGTGTATTGGTGTGGAGAACGGAGTTGCATCACTCGCTTGCAAGTGCCCTGTGATTTTCATGATTTTCTCCACACGGTGTGTTTGTATAATGAATTATATATATAATATATGTATGTTATTTGTTTGATTGTAGGATTGTAGGTACCTGACACCGACTCCACCTGGTTACTTAGGTCTAAGCGTGTCAAGACTCAACGGAAATGTTGATTGGGAGGTAGTAACAAGGTTCTTCCTAGTCTAGCCTTAAGCCCAGTCATAGTATGTCGTTAGTTTAAGTCTGGTGTCTTTGGTGGTCTTGTTGTGTTTGATTGGTTTATTTATTATGAAAGGAAAATTTCGTTAAATTAATGATAGATTAAGATTCTATTAATTGAATGTTTATTAAAATTAATTTTAAATGTTGAAAATAAAGCTTTACATTTTATTTAATTAATTAATTAGTTTGTTTGGTTAAGTAATTTGATCACTAAGATTAAATTTATTTAATTAAATAAATTAATTAATTAAATTAAAGTTACTTTAATTGTGTGAATAGATTTAATTTAAATTAAATTGCTTTGTGGGAAATGGTATTTTAATTGTTAAATAAATAAAATTAAATAAGGAAAAGGGAAATTGAAATTTGAAATTTGAATTCTTTAATTCTTTAATAAGCATGCAAATCTTGAAAAAGAAGAAAGAAAGATTTACCGATAAGTTGTTAGAAGATATTTTCTTCTCGGCATGTGTGGTAGTTAAATTTATTGTTTCTTGTTGAGGATTCTCTCAGAAGATTTTTACGGATTTAGGGAAAATAAAAAAAATGACTTCACGGGAAATGAAAGAACAGGGTTCTGTAAAAAAAAAATATATGTTGGTTTGAGTAAATTTGTGAATTTTGTTTTGGATTTGTTGTATATTTCTGGAAGATCTCTTTGGTTGGTATTAGCATCTTTCTGGATTTGGTGTTCTGGAGGGGCTTTGGAGGATTGCACGCTTCAGGCAAGCAAAGCTTCTCTTCTTCAGACAATTTTCAAGCTACAGGAAACAGGTTCCTCACTAGTTATTTATTTAATTTTATTTCTTTTAAATTTGTCTATGAAAAAGATTAGTATTGTGAGATTTTGTTAAAATTGTTTTGTATAAAAAAATCAAAAATCGCCGTACAGGCAAAAATGAAAAAATTTGGATTATATTCTGTATGTGAAAAATCTGAATTATGCAAGTTTTAAATTCGTTTATTTTGGAAAAATTCGGATTACATTCCGTATGTGAAAAATCCAAATTATGCAAGTTTTAAATTCGTTTATTTTGGAAAAATTCGGATTACATTCCGTATGTGAAAGATCCGAAATGCGCAAGTTTTAAATTCATTTATTTTTATTTATTTTATTTGAAATATAAAATAAAATGTTTATTTTATGGCATAGGTTATCGCAGGGGAGAGGCTGAGGAGGCCACCTCCCGCGACGCCCGGAAGTGAAAAGCTGATTTGTGGAGGCTTGGCAGGCATTGCCCTTCTGGTGCAGCGCGAGCTACCATCCGCGGTCGTGGCCCATAAAGAGTCAGTGCGAATATGTAATACCCTAAGGTTGTAATCTTGAACAATATAAAAAAGAGGAATTTGATTCTTGTGCATACAGTTATAAATAAAATGTAGGTTAATTTTTTATTTATAACTTTTATTATATATATATATATATATATATATATATATATATATATATATATATATATATATATATATATATATATATATATATATATGTTTTAATATTACATAGAAATTTGTATATATGTATTTGTTTTTAAATTTAAATGATTAAATAATATTTAAGGTACATGTAGATACATGTTAAGTATGAGATTAACTAGTTCTTAAACATTATAAATGAAAGAGAAAATTTAGTTTTTATTTTTATGTGAAATTGAGGAAGTTAAAAATTAGAATAAATTGATGTAATTTCCTTTATTATATGAGAAAAGAATTACAATCAAGTTGTTATAATTTCTTGCTAATTCTTATTGAATGACTGGATTTAGTAAATCCTAATAATAGAAGTATTTTATCCCTGAATTGCTTTAAATTATATTTTCTCTTTTATTGGGAAAATTGGGAATGTATTTGATGTACAAGTCTTCCAGATAAGTTGTATAATGTGGGAGTTGTTATTGTTTAAATACAATCCTTGTGTTGACTAAGGTAGTGTACATGGTTTTGCATGGTGTTTAGACACTTGGTTTTATGAAAAAGATTTGTTGTCCGTTATGATATGTTTGGTAATATATGTTGATTTTGGATATATGTGCACTTTGCCTACCTTAGTTAATGAACTTAGATTCCTCGTGTTATTTTTAGGGGAGTGGCTCTTTGTGAGGGCATGTACACAAAGTGGTACCTGGGTAACTCATGTAGAGTTAGTAAGTCAATGAAAACTAAATCAACATATTGGGTATTCTAAAATATATAACTAGATTAATTGTGCCTCACTCATGGACTTAAGAGCTAGTTTAGTCTTGAGAATGAGTCGAGAAGGCCTGGAATGGCAAAGTCGATATCTTGTCATTTTAAAAGATATTCGAATCCGCAATAGTTTGCATGAGGGGCCGGGTTTCGTAAGAGGTTACCAGGGTAACCCAAGTTGGGGGCCGGAACCTAGAAAGAAACACCACGGTAACCTATGCAACATTGTGATGACACTCCACCTAAAATAACAGTGTCCTTGTGAACTTAGTATATTTGATTGTCCTAAATCTGGAAGCAATGTAACCAATAAGTTAAGATTGATCTTGTATATTGTAACATCCCTCAATTGTTTATGAGGTGAACATTTGTAATATGTAATTGTAAACTATTATTTTATCTACCTCATCTAATGAATGAGTATTGTAATGTCATTTCAAATGCAATGTAAGAATCTTATTTGTACTTTATACTATCATGATTGGAATTCAAATGTTATGCAATATTTACTTTTAAGTTCATGTTAACTATATACATGCAATGCTAAATACTAAAGTCGTCTATGGGATTCTCAAGTAGTGTTTCATCGCGTAACTTAGAGAATGTATGCAATTAATAAAATTAATATTATTACTTTAAAAAATTGGTACACTTTCGTAGACAATGCAACATTCCTTAGGTTACAAGACAGGGCATTACATGAACTACTCATCTCTTCCCATTTACTCAGCTTGAATGATGCAAAATTCCAAAGACTTAGATTATTCAATGCTCCAAAGCCTCACACATCCCACTCATTTTCACCCCTTTCCTACACATCTTCTAGAGTCTTCATTGCCTTAGGCACTAATATATGTTTAACTTTTCTCTTTGTAACAAACTATGGCACTAATGCATGTTTTGCTTGACCCATTGTTCCTTCAATTGCTTGGTGATGATAGTAGTAGCATGTGTCTAATAGACTCCACCATCCAATGCGACCTCCATTCAACCCAAGTGAGGTTTTAAACCTCACTAAGGTTGTACCATTGTCTTGTGTTTGTTGTTGCTTCTTTCTTTAATTAATTTGTTTCAATACCATGTCATAAACTTTATGTTCAATAACTTGAAGGTTATGCTATTTTTTGGGTACTTCTAAAATGAATATTTAAAAGGTTTCTCTAGTTATTCGTAGTTTGAAGGTTTTTTTCCTTTTTGGGCGCTTCCAGATTTTGTGTTCATAAACACAATTATTTTAACAAGGAAAAACACATTTGTTCAAGCATCATTTTGACTTAAGGGGTTTTTAGTTTTCAAATGGGTTTATTCTTTGTTTTAATATTAGTGTTTTAATATTATGACAAAATAACAAGAAGGGTGTGAATGCTTCAAATGTAGTTAAGTGTGAATTATTTTCTTGCATGACTTTGTATTCTTTTATTCTTCATTTTAGAAATAAGTAATACGTAGTTCTTCATTTATTTTTAAAAATTAGTAAAATTTTAGCTAACAAATATTTTGGGTTGGGGTTAAAATCTATCATCTATAACAAACATAATTTTGGGTATTTTGTATAGGATTTTCTAGATAGAACTAATTTGGTTTGTAGAATAGATTCAAAACAAACAACCCAATTGAAAACCTAAAAAAATTACACTATCAAAATTCAAGAATAGATTCAATGTTACAAACTAAAATAAACTACAAGCAAAATTAACAAACCCAAATCTACTACAAATTAAATCTTACAGTCCAAGAATAAAATTAATTTGACATGTCTAAATATATATGACAAATGCACATAAGTATGACTTAATTTCTTTCATCCCTTTGTTATACTTTGTTCTCCATTTTAGTCGCATTATGTCTTCGATGTCTTTGGTCTAACAGATACCCTAATTCTGTCTTGTCTCAATTTTCAAGTCATTTCAATTGCATGTTGGTATATTTGGTATGACAGTTAGCCAAATTCAATCTTGTTAAATTTTTGGTCATATATATACATATATATGTATATATGTATATGTATATGTATATATATATGTATATATAGGTATATGTATATATATGTATATATAGGCATATGTATATATATACATATATATAGGTAGATATATAAATATATATATACATAGATGCATAGATAGATATATAGATAGATAGACCAAACAAATATATATACATAAATATATACAAAAAATGTAATCTCTTTGTTTTTATTTGTTCTTTATTTCAGCCATATACATATGTTGGTATATTCGATTTGACACTTAGCCAAAATCTATCTTGTTTAATTTTTAAAGTCATATATATAAATATATTTAAATATCTATGTATAGATATAGATATATACATAGATATATAGATCTAGATAGATATATACATAGATATATAGATAGTGTAACACCCCTCCATTTTGTTCTTTTGATTGAACAGTGTTTGTTATGTATGTTTTGCTTTGTTAGCACATTGGTTATAAATTTGGTTACTTTGACCGCTAATTGTTAAAGCGA
>VDFB02372787.1:0-29873 GCA_007258455.2 Sequoia sempervirens | reverse complement strand
AACATCATCTATTTGAAGTCGATTTTATACACGCTTTATAAAATCGATTACTTATTTCAAGAAATATTAAAGAGCAATAGATCTAATATAAACGATGATGATGCTTATAGCAATCATCATTTATATCAGACCTAAGCTACCATTCATCAACAGTAGTTCCTCTTCTAAAATCCAATATGCCATTTTCCAAGGATAAGAGCAAGAAAAATAGAAACGACACGAACTTACCATGACGAAAATGGTTGAGCAGCATAAAGTGGTAGTCGTAGATGGCAGAGAATCTCCCATCCAGAGTGAAGTTTTTGGAGGATCAGTCACCTCCCCCCAGATGGGTTTTATGGAACACCGGTCATACCCACCACACCCCAACCTCTTGATCTTCGCTCTTTCCTTATCACGCAGGAAGAGAGCCCTCACCGATTTAGCCACCCGCTTCTCCCTGTAGAATTTCCTAGCTTGAGTGGAAAGGCAGGTGACCTCTTCTATGGGCTCCTCAGTTAAATTAATCTCAACCCCAAAAATCCTCAAAACTCTATTGTGCCAACCGTTAACAAACTCCTAAGAGATTTGGGAGTCATAACCATAGAGCTTCAACATAAATGGTGTGACCCCACCCTTGTCAAGGATCTCCTAGACCAAACCATTAGCCTTCGTATCCTCACACGTCACAAGCAGGCTCAGTCCTATACCTCTTGCCCCCCATAATCAACAGATTAGCCGAGCCCATACTCTTCTTCCTAAAATGGAAAGATAACCATCGAAAATGAAGACACAAGAATGAAAGGAGGAAAATAACACCCAAAAAGCGTGTTAATTTGACAATCTAGGTACCAAGCTTCATTATTGCCATTTCTCTCAAGAAAACTGGCCACTCTAAACCACGATTGCCAAGATACATGAAGCATGCCACAAGTCTAATCAACACAGATAGACAATTATGAGGCCATACTCCGATACCTCTAAATCCTATTTCGACCTCCACCATAAGAAACATGTGATATTTGATCATTATTAACAATTGATTGGAGTTCGATGGGCATGTGATCATTAGAGTCCCAATACCTAGACGAGGAGACTCCTAGATTAGCAAGGAAATATGCTACACCATTAACTTCCCTATACACATGGGAAATGTAAGACTCTTCAAAGGTATTTAAAATAGCAATAGAATCTTCTATAATGTGTTCAATCAACCAAGAGAGAGGATTGACCCTTTTTAGACAATTAATAATGTTCATAAAGTCCCCCTCCAACCAAACTTTTCTCACACCCTTCTCTTGAGCCAGTTTTAAACCATGATAGGCTGTAGCAACTTGTACATAGTGGTTTGTCTGGGTTCCCAAAGGGAGCACCACTGCAAGGACAAACCTACCATAATCATCACGTAACACTCTCCCACAACCTGCACATCTCGGATTTCCTTTAGCAAAACCATCAAAATTAATTTTAAACCAATCATGGGGAGGGAATTGCCACACAACACCCTCTCTAGAAGGCTTAACCTTTTGCAACAGTTGAGAAATGTCAAAATTGAGATTCCACCGATCAGCCAACCATAGATCATAATAAGAAACAGGAACCTTCCCAGAGTGCTGTAAAATTCTCCTTAATAGCAGCACAAATCTTATAGGACAGCCTGGTAGGGGGAAGAGAAATATCACAAAAAATCCTATCATTCCTCTCCCGCCAAAGACCCCACGCCATATGTGAAACAATAAGGGACCAAAGCAAGGCCAAAGAGGGGTTGGACATAGGAGCAGACCATTGGAACCAAAGATCAACCACAGAAGAAGGGAAGACCCAATTAAGATTCCAGAGTTGAAGCACATGAGCCCAAACCTCCAAAGCAAACCTACAACCAATAATGTAGTGAAAAGAATCCTCTGTAGCCTCCTCACAAAGATAACACCTATTTGGCATCATGAACCCCCTTTTACAGAGATTATTAATAGTCAGGATTTTATCTTGGCACAACAACCAGAAAAAAAATGTTAACCTTAGGAATTAACTTTGGGAACCACACATTCGCCCAAGGAGGAGGAGGGCCAACAACATTAGTCTGATAATGAAAGGCTAAGGCCACTGAAGACAAACCATTCGAAGCCAAATGCCACACCACCTTGTCAGCTTGAGAAGAAGTCAGGATGTAGATTGAAGATAAGAAAGATAAGGTTCTATAATTGCTTAGCCAGGAGAGCAAAATCTTCCTTAACCCCAAACCCCCTTGCTTTTTGGATCTGCAAACTTCATCCCAAGAAACAAGATGCAGTCTCCTTTTGTCCTTCACCCCTGACCATAAGAAACGCTTCTGAATACACTCAACCTTCTCCCAAAATTTTCTCGACATCTAAAAGAGACTCAAAGCATAAACAAGGACGTTTTGTAGAGTGGATTTGATCAACTAAAGCTTACCAACTTGGCTAAGCAACGCTCCTTTCCATCTAGCCAGTTTCAAATTAAATTTATCAATCACACCACTCTAAAAAGAATCAGGAACAGCATTAGTACAAAGAGATAGGCCTAGATAAGTAGAATGGAACTCCCTAATGGCACACAATAGAATATGAGCAATTCTATGCACTCTTCGCTCAGGAGTATTCAAGAAGAAAACAATACTCTAAGGAAGACTAACCAACTGCCCAGAAGTTGATTCATATTTTTGCAAAATCAAACGAATAGCTTTGGCTTCCACAACAAACGCCTCCCCAAGTATGATTGTATCATCCACGAATTGCTGATGAGAGCAAGACTAATTAGAAGAAGACAGTTGAAGACCCCTAATAACACCATCAATGACAACCTTTTGAAGAAACTTACCAAGAGATTCTACCAAAATAATAAAGAGGAAGGGAGAAATAGCATAACCCTACCTTAAGCCATGCAAACTACCAAAAAAACTAGAGGGAGAACCGTTAACAAGCACAGAAAAAGAGGGTGTACAAATCAGCTGCCCAATTAACTTCAAAAATCTGTCTAAAAAGCCAAAAGCCTCTAACACCTTCAATAAAAACTACCAATTCACATGATCATATGCCTTAACAAGATCCAACTTTAACAAGAAACCAACCTTCTTATTGATCACCAACGAATGGATATTCTCATGAACAATGATAATGGAATCAAGAATCTACCTCCCAGGGAAAAACTCATTTTGTTGCCAAGAAATGATCAAGGGAAGAACATGCTACAACCTTAACGCCCACACCTTGGAGAAGATTTTGTAAATGGAGTTGCATAAACTAATAGGCCGAAACTCATTAAAAGCAGAAGCCCCTGGCATTTTAGGAACAAGGATAATAAAAATGGAATTTAATTCTTTCAACAAATTCTGACTGCCAAAGAACTCCTTGGTTGCTTCCACAACATCTCTAGAGACAATATCCCAAAAGATTTGGAAGAAAAACATAGGAAAACCATTCGATTCGAAAGCCTTATTCCCTTCAAAAGAAAAGACCACCTTTTTGATCTCCTCATCCGAAGGCATACCACACAACATATTGTTCAAATCAGCAGAGATGATATTAGGGATAACATCCAGGAATTGTTCTTGGCAGCCAGGATCAAGGACAAGATTATCAGAAAGAAGCTCAGCAAAAAAAGAAGAGGTAGCCTGCCTAATCTCATCATCCTTATCCAGAATCTGTCCATTGTGGAGGACATTAGAAATCCGATTAGAGGCTCGGTGTTTCATAGTAGTAAGACGAAAAAATTTAGTGTTTCTATCCCCACTCCTCAACCAAATGGCACGAGATCTTGTTGATGTGTTTTTCGTGACCGCACCAACGCAAAATAAAGTTGCCAACGGCTACCCTATTCTCTCTTGATCAAAGTATCCAGCACGCTAAGATTGCAAGAGAGTTCGTGCGTTCAACTCCAAGGTTCCTTCAGTGCGAATAGTCTTAGTTGGCTCGATGAGATTTGTTGGTATTTCAAGGGGACTTACGAAATTGTTCAACAACAGAGGAAGGTGTTTTCACAATTCGACAGATTTATCAATGAAGCACGAGTTTCTTATTCTAACTAGAAAGTACTGAATTTAAAGTGGTTGCGGGGTTTAGAGAGTCTAAATCTATTCTAAGTTCGGGATATGGAGCTCAACTTCAGCAAACTTCAACCAAACTTCTCGCTTGTCTTCACCTCGACAGCCTTCCACAGAAGTCGGTGCAATCTTCGTGGAGAGATGACTAAAGATGTTCAAACCAATTAATTTGACACATGAAGATACCAATACAACGACGCGAATGCCTCATCATTCAAACCAGGATTGAAGTTAGGCTCCATTAACATTGACCACAAGGCAACACACCATCGCTGGAGCCCGCTTAGTAGGCTGGATAAGCTGCTTGCTTGATCAAACACCCTCCTCACATTCCACAGCCTAACATCTACTTTGCATAAAATGAAATTACGCCATTTCTACACTTTCACTTGAAGTAGAAGGGACTTAAGAAACCTTTATATATCCATAATGCGACGAATTTCACCATCAATGAAAAGATCTTTATTATGAAAGTTTTACACAACAATCTCTTGCAAAAGTTTTCAAAGGAAAACTTTCCTTCTTCAACTACACCATCAATCTATACTAAGCTACTTCTAAGTTGTCCCTCTACTCTATGTTTACTGTCTAACTTAATGCCTATTCTAATGAGGTACAATTGAGGGGGGATGCCCCTTTATATAGCTGGCCAAGTCCAACGGACGGCTCACATTACAATCTACTGGATGGCCCAGATTGTGCCACCTCAGCCCTAAACAAGATTCACCCTAAAAACCGCCACTAAGAGGAGTGGGGTAATAAATGAGCCATTAATGTCCATCATCCTTCTAGAAGATTCCAGCTTTGAAACGCGTTCACACTGTTCTTGATTTTCTTCTTGACTACAAGTCGAGTGAATCTGGTTGCCACTGCTTCCAATTCTTGAACATCAAGCCTACAACTTTCTTTTTCCTGCTCGACGATGATTTTCCTCCTTGATGTTGTTCTTCAACTTTGAATTGTTTGGGTTTCCATTCTTTTCTCCATCTTGAGTTTTGAAAACATTTCTTCATTGTCACTTGAGCTGGGTACATACGAAGTCTCAACACTTAGCCATTTTCTCCAAGTATTCGCTTAATCTCCCCGAGTCACCACAGTTTAGTCTCAACGTTCCTCCTGCAAAACAAGCAAGGAGAAGAGCATCAGAACACTTCATAATATAAATTCACTTTACTTACCTGATTTTCATGCTCCGATCTTTGAGGTTTGAGCGATCTCCGGAACATTTCTCTTCTAGGAAACCCCTCTTTCCTCATAACTTTTCAACATCTGCATGCCATCTTGACGCCTTCATCCTAATATTTGAGTTTCACTTTAGCTTCACATTCTTCATGCCTTAGACAAATTTCATCTTCCTCAAGGGTGCATATGAAGAGATGCACTTTAAATCATCCTTTTGAAAGTGCCAAGACTCTAGGCCAAGGCACATTTCACACCCTCCACCTCCATTCTCCATGCCTTAGAAAGATTTTAAGTCACCCTCTTTCCTTTAGGCGCATTTGGACCCTTCAACTTTCATTTTTGAAGACTTAGAAAATTTCTTACCTTGCTCTTGTCTCTGGGTGCATTTGGGGTGTTGTGGTTTCAATTTCCATGCCTTAGAATTCTTTCCAATGGCATCTCCAAGTCAAGGCGCATCTAAGGGTCCCTACTCCAAGTTTTCTTGCCTTAGAAACTCTTCAAACTCCATCTTCAAGTGAAGGTGCATCTAGCACAGTGAGCTTTCAATTTCTATGCCTTAGAAAATTTCAAGGCTTCCTCCTTCAAGCTAAGGCGCATTTGAGGCCTTGAGCTTCAAATTTTCAACACTTGGTAAAATTTTATCCTCATTCCTTGCTAGGGTGCACATGAGCTATCAAGCTTCAAATTTGAGTGCCTTGGAAAATTTTCTAAGTCCCTTTCAACCTCCTAGGCGCATTTGGGGTGTTAAGCTTCAAATTTGCAACACTTAACCAAATTTCCACTCCCCTTTCTCCTCTTAGGCACATATAGGGGGTGCCTCCTTCAAATTTTCATGCCTTAGAGGATTTTCTTGCCTTCTCAACTTCTTGGGCGCATTTAAGGTGTCACACTTCCAATTTCACACTTTGAGAAATTGTCAACCTCCTTCAAGCTTGCAAGGGCGCATATGTGATAGGGAGCTTCAAATTTGCAAGACTTAGAATATTTTCACTCCACCTCTCAAGCTAGGGCGCATTTAGGACCCCCTACTTCCAATTTTTCATACTTAGAAAATTTTGAAGTTCTACATGCAAGTTTAGGCGCATTTTGGGGTTGGTACCTCAAGTTTCAATGCCTCAAGAGAATTTTTTTTATGCACTCCCATGTCTTTGGGCGCATTTGGCAAGGCCCACTCCAAATTTCAACACTTAGAGAATTCTACATGGCTCTTCAAGCTCAACAAGGCAGATCTGAGGTGTCAAGCTTCCAATTTGAAGTGCTTAGAGGATTTTCACCAACCTTAAGCTTTAATAGCGTTTTTCATTGGCTGGACTTGAAAATTTATCAATTTTAGTGAATTTCGTGCTCCTTGCCAGATTTGGGGTGGTTTGATCATGCTAACCCCGGGCTTGCCCTAATTTGCTATTTTTAGAAAGTTCTTCAAATTTTGCATTTTAAGCTGATTTTAGCTCCAGAAAGCTTGATTTTGCTTTGTTTCGAACCTCGAGATGTGGTTAAGCTGCTGGTGCCTGATATCCGCCTTGAACCTACTATTTTTAGCAACCTACTAAAAATAGCAATTGCTCAAAATGTCTTCAAATTTCACATGCTGAAAGCCAGAAGTGTGGTGATCGTGGTCGGATGCCGCATTTACATGACTGTCGTATTTCCCCCTTGAATTTAGGAAACCCTAAAAAAATAGTAAGTGATTGTTTTTCCATCTTCTACAACTCTGTTTGTCTTGAAATTCGCGCCATGGGGCCCTCATCACCTACTTGACCTGTTCATATTGACACTTCGCGCCGACCTGCTATTTCTGGCATGTTTTTGAAGTGGCTTACTATTCATAGCAGCTGCTGGATTTTGAGACTTCCTTAGCTCCGTTCGACTTGAAATTCGAATGGCATGCTCCCTGTTGGTAAATTTTCCAGTCCACACTGGCACCTAATGTTGACTTTCTATTTATAGCCTGTTTCAAGAACGCCTTACTATAAATAGTAAGTGCTCCGTTTGTCTTCAAATTTTATCGGTGGATAGCTCGAAAGATGCTGATCGCAATGGGATACACCGGTTTTCAAACATTCTAACATTTTACCCCTCATTTTGGGTTCCGAAGCTGGAAACCCTAATTTGACTTGCATGTATATCAAATGACCTCGTTTCTGTTGCATTCTATTTTGTTCGGAATTCTGATGTGCTAGGAGGGAGCTGCCATAGTGGATCTACTAAAAATAGTAAGTCACTAAATATTGATCATCCTACTTTGCATGTCACACCACTGCGAAGCTCTCGAAAAACCCACAAGGAATCATCTGACATGCAAAGAAAACCCTAACATGTAAACCCTAAAAATAGCCTCTGAAGGCTTAACTTTGAAAGTCATTATCTCACTTTGCATGTTATATCGTCGCGAAGGTCTCTGAAAACCCAGAAAGAATCTCTAGACATGCATTGAAGAACTTTGCATATAAACCCCAAAATCTGCTCCTGAAGCTGAATTTGCTAAAAAATAGACAATTGTCCGTTCTGGCTCAAAATTTGTAGGCGAGCAGCTTGACATGTTTTGAATGCAGTGTGACTGTCGAAATTTCAAAAATGCTGAGGAAACGCCCTGAATTGGACACTTACTAAAAATAGTAAGTAGTCAGAATCTAATGAAACTTCAGTGGAAACTTGTTGGAAGCATACTGACAACAACGTTAGTCCCAGATTTCAATTTATTCACTACACTTGACTTCAGATTGACCAGAAAAGTGCAAACCCTAATTCTACAGACTTAGCCAAAATTTCACATTTAAGCTCACAAACGGGCACATCCCCGGAAAGACAAATAGCAGAAAAGGGACAGAAAGAGAGAGGGAGACAACAGAAAAACAAACCAAAAGCAAAGCCAAAAGACCGAAACAGGGCAAAAACTAGGGGTCCCCATTTGCAATGGGGCGATGTGTGAAAAAGGTCACAACAAATCTCTACTTCGAAAATTCTTCCTCCCGAGCAACAATATTATGTAATCTAGATAGAAGAATACTCTCCTGCTGAGCCAATGTTGCATTATAGCCAAAATTCTGAATAGACTACAGCAAAGAATCCAACTCTTCCTTGATTAAAACCTTATCATGAAAAATCTGCCCAAAAGACGACTTATTCCAAAGCCTAACATTAAACTTCACAGAGGCAAGTTTCTTAGCCACTCTATAAATAGCCAAACCATCAACAGAGATTCCACCAAGATGAAACTCTATTCCTGAAGTCCGGATGATTCACCCACATCTTCTCGAATCTAAGAGGAAAGATCTTCTTCTCCCAACTGAATCCGCAGAAAGTGAGATCAAGAAATGATCGGACCCTAACCTGGTAAGAGCCGAAAGAGAGCAAGTATAGGAAAATAACCACTTTGAAGAAAGAAGAGCACAATCCAACTTAACTTGGATAAGAGCATTACCAACTCTTTGATTCGACCAAGTATAAGAAGCACAAAGATCAACATCAAACAAAGCATTATCATTAATGAAGCTCGTCAAATCAAAACTACTATCATATGCAACTTCAGAACCCCTTTTCTTTTCCACATTATTTAAGGGAGTGTTAAAGTCTCCCATGACCAGCCACTTAGAAGCAGAATGACAAGACTTGAAGGAATTCAAATTTCCCCAAAACCTCTTTCTAGCACATCTCAAATTAGTGGCGTAAATATTAGAAGTGATCCAAGAGAAGTTATCCCGGATATGCTAAAAGGATGTAGCAATATGGTTTGCTTCCCCAAACAAAGCAACACCTTTCACCACCTTCGGATTCCAGAAAGTAGCAACAACCCTCGAGGCCCCATCAGCATCATAACCATAAAACCCACAGTCTTTAAAAAATCTATTCTTAATTTTGTCCAGTTTATCAACAACCATTTTAGTCTCTTGAACAAGAACAATATCCGGTCTATGATCTCTTGCCAAATTGGCAAGATACTGTTTATGAGGGTCATTCAACCCTCTAATATTCCATAACAAAATCTTCATAATGATTTAAGAGGTGTGCTTTTCAAGCACATCTCAAACAAGGTCTTCTAGGAACCCACTACAATATCCAACTTGCGTTCCTTTTCCCTATGCTATTGCAGCATAGGCCTACCTCCACCCCTAGGTTCCAATCCATAGTCCATCTTTTGGTGATTTATTGTTGAAACTCCTAAAGGGAAAACAGGTTTTCTCCTGTTTCTGGTCTTAACCACAGTGAAAGGCGGATCCCCTCCCTCTTCAGCCTCTGACTGGGAAAGGGAGCTTCTAATATCATCACCAATGACAAAAGAGGTGAGCACATCCTCCACTATGGGTTGAGAGGAAGCCACAACTTGAATAGTTTTACTTTCATCAATTGCAAACTGATCATTCTAATCCGCAACACATTCTACAACTGACTGATCAACCTTGAAGGGCCCATCAATCTTGTCACCTTCGACTAGACTACCCTGCAGATTGTCTGAAACCACCAAAAGGTCATTTCCCAAAACAGACTCCTTCACCCTTCCAAGAGGCTCAACATGAGGCACTAACGCAAATTTTTCATCACTCTCAACTGCCTGATGTTCAACAATAGGAGTAACTTCCTTCAACACCACAGGGTTTTCCACCAGTGTCTCAATCGATGCAACCACAATCGTCTCAGAGGACTAAGCTTTCCTCACCAGAGTCTCAGTCTCCTGCTCTTTTGAGATCCTCTCCTTTTCCTTCCACTCCTTACGGGGAGGTTGAGAAGTGTTAGTGTTTTATAGCTTTGAGAGCTATTTTCCCTTTGTTTAAGGCAGGTCGGCCTTCTTGTAACAAATAATATTTTAAATCCTTTATCTCCTAAGGGGGGCGACCTAGTGGAAAGGTCACCTATGCTTGTATATAATGAAGGTGATTTCATCTCATTTGAACAACACATTTTTTCACTCTCTAATTCACATCAAGCAAACAGCAGAAGTTTGCACTCTTAGCAGCAGACCATCAGTTTGTAGCAGCAGATCGATTTCAAGGTGAAACATATTCAATTGTATCTTTGCATCTAGGAGAGGTGCTATTATTCATTGTATAAAATTCGGCCTTGTGTTGGGCCTGAGTTGTAAGCAGATTTTTGCTCTTATTTCTTCTATTATATAAGAGATATCTTTTGCTGGGTTTTTTTCTCCCTCAAGAAGGAGGGTTTTCCCAAGGTAAACATCGTGTTCATTGTCTATGTGTTGCATTTTTTGCTTTCTAATAAATCTGATCCTAAAACTAACATGGTATTAGAGCCAGGTTCAGGGGGGAAATCCGATCAGATTTGGCTAAGCAGATGAAATAAGGTTAATCTCTCACGAAATTGCAGAGGTTGTGAATTGCAGAAAGGTCAGAGTGCATAAGCCAATGGCATGATTTAATAATTGCATCGATTATATGAAACTGCTTCTCATTATTCATTTAGCGATAGTTTGAGGTGGAGCAGCTAACTCCTTGGTGTCAGGATGTTGAATGGCTACTAGTGATTCGTTCTTTATGATCATCAATTTATATATGGAGGACGTGTGAAATTATTTTATTGGCAAGGAGCGCACCGGCAATTTCAGAAAATAGAAGCATTGTTCAGGATATCCACTGGCAAGGAAATTGAGCATCATTTACCATAGCCACAAACCGTCATCTTCACCTACCATCACGGGAAGGAGTCGTGTCACTTATCCGGGAGTTCCAAGGCTATCGTGAGCACACGCAAATTGGCCCGAGCACTCATACATCTTATGTGCAACTTCACCACCATCGGCATCACTCACAATCACAGAAGATTGAATTTGAGTTTGTCGCTTGGGAAATCTAGGAACGAAAAATTCTCAAGGTCCTTTGTTGTGTTGGAGGAAACCCCAACATAGCTTTATCTTAGTATTTAATGGCAGATTGCTCGAATAGTGTGTGAGCCGAAGTCATTTGAATGAAGTTGGAAACTGGGAATGTTTTATGTATCAGTCGAGTCGTTGGTAAAGTCACGAGCATTGTTGGGTTTGCTAATTGGTGTGAGCATATTCACAGGCTTTTATCTGTTGATATTATTATTATCGGACTCTTATTTGGTTGCATACTTCTCATTGGCTATGCGGAATGATTCTTATATGTCGTTTGGGGAAGAAGTGTGGTTTGAATTATCAAGTTTATTTATACATTACCTAGAACTCATTATGTCTGCACTAGTCATTGCTTGGACGGAATGAACGTAATATCATTGGTGTATCATATTGTTGTTGGAAGAAATTGTGATGTGTCGAGTTGTTTCAATCCTTCAAAGGCTTTGTGACGCGAGTATTATGCGGGAGTTCATGGAGGCGTCTTATTTTTGTTTCAAGGAATCGTGAATGACACTGTCGCACAAATATTCATCTTCTCACTTCATTTACTCTGGCACCGTTCGTGATCAGGAACCTTTGTCGTGAGCATTTACAAGACAACCAACAACGGCCTTACATTATTCACGTGAGATCTCTGCAACCGTATCTCTAGCGTTGTGTAATATCGAGTGTATGTAATGCCGCGATGATCATGGGTGTTTGGATGTTGCTCAGTACAAGATTATTTGACAACTACGATTATGTTGGAATGCTTCACTAAAGGGCCCCGAAGTCATACTTCCCTGCAACAACATCAAAGAATATGGTTACTAGTGTATACATGACCCTCGAGACAAAGCACCATTACAAGCGGTATATAATGCTCGTCACTTGTCCGACATCGAAAGCAGGTTCGAATCAAACATTATGCATTTGAGAGTGTGGGTCGTAAACAACATAGCCTGGGCGCCCTGCGCGCTGAAATTGACTTGTGTGTTGAGAAGATTGGTGGAACCTGCGGAATACTCTGTCAATGATCTTGCTTGTAGATGATTCTAACTTCAATGTACATACCGCATCCGTCTTGCACGTCGTTCATTCAACTATAGAACATTTGAGGATTTGACGTTGCAACCCGTGCGCCCAAGATTCATCGTAAAGGAGACGCGATTATGTAGTAACATTGAAGGTGGCGAAGATGAGACACAGCTACAGGTCTAGCTCAATGGTGTACCAACAATAAAGAGATAAGTATTTTATGCTTGTACCTTGAATAAATTTTATGTAATTAATAATAATTCATGCACTAACATTGGGAATAGTGAATCATGTATGCTTCTAGCATTGGTTTGGATATTTCTCTTTGGGGTAGTTTGATTCTATGAACCATTAGTAATCTCTCTAAAATGCTTCCAAGACGGATCGAGGAGCAAAAGGATGATGAGAGACTGCATAAGGAATTCAAGGGAGGAAGAGCTTGAGGCATCCTATGAGGAAGTCACACAGGCTGAAGAAATGAACTAACATGATATCAATAGAGACACAACTTGCAACCATGGGACTGAGTTGGTGGCACATAACTTCACTGGAAACATCTCTTGAAGAGGAAGAACCTATACAGATTGCGATCAGTTTCTTCGAAGAGGAGAAAATAACATTCAAAGGGAGTTTGACAAACCAACAGAGGCAATCAAGTAATAAGGAGGTCGAGGTTGATACAAGTACTTGAGCTTTAGAGGAGTCACATCATCATGAAGATCCGTTGTAATGTATATTTCTCTGGTGACGGCAAAAATATGAGGTGAAAGCCTCCTGTGTGTATATTTCTCTCGAGACTCGAGAAATCTCTTCGGGAGGTGAAGCTCCTAGTAGTGTATATTTCTCCTGGTACGTAGAAATATGAGGTGCGAGCCCTTGTTCATCTCTGAGATTGAGATGAGACGTCATGTTGAGAGACTCCATGATGACATCACATTGAGAGACTCCGTGATGTACCCTTGTACTTGTGTTTCTTTCCACACATGGGAGTAGCCATTATGGATGTCATAGTTGAGAGACTCCATGACGATATCACGCTGGAGAAACTCCTCGCGATGAACACTTGTACATGTGTTTCTTTCCACACATGGGAGTAGCTGATGGACGCCATGTTGAGAGCATTCCATGACCTATTATCACATTGAGAGATTTTGTGATGAACCTTTGAGCTTTCCACAAATGGGTGTAGCCATTGTGGGCGTCATGTTGAGAGACTCCATGACATATATATTTGGAAAATACCTCCCTAGCTAAGAGGGAGTGTTAGTTTTTTATAGCTTCGGGAGCTATTTTCCCTTTGTTTAAGGCAGGTCGGCCTTCTTGTAACATATAATATTTTAAATCCTTTATCTCCTAAGGGGGCCGACCTAGTGGAAAGGTCACCTATCCTTATATATAATGAAGGTGATTTCATCTCATTTGAACAACACATTTTTTCACTCTCTAATTCGCATCAAGCAAGCAGCGGAAGTTCGCACTCTTAGCAACAAACCATCAGTTTGTAGCAGCAGATCGATTTCAAGGAGAAACATATTCAATTGTATCTTTGCATCTAGGAGAGGTGCTATTATTCATTGTATCAAATTCGGCCTTGTGTTGGGCCTGAGTTGTAAGCAAATTTCTGCTCTTATTTCTTCTATTATATAAGAGATATATTTTGTTGGGTTTTTTTCTCCCTCGAGAAGGAGGGTTTTCCCAAAGTAAGCATTGTGTTCATTGTCTCTGTGTTGCATTTTCTGCTTTATGTTAAATCTGATCCTAAAACTAACAAGAAGGAATATGAGAAGGCTTATGGGGTTTAAGTGGACATTTCTTAGCCCAATGACCAACTTTCTTGCAATGAAAACAAGCAAACAGGATAGATTCAAACTCCACTGCTTGGTTCCACACACCCAGTTTAGAGTTTATTTTAACCACCTCGGGAAAACCACAAATTGATCAACAATCACACAGAAATGAGCATAAACCAACCTTTTCCTAGAGGAGGTCATCTTGTCAATGTACAATAGCTTCCCAAAAGCGTTGGCAATGCCTTTAAACACTTGCTCATCCCAAAACTCCAAAGGGAGGGCAGGTAAGCGAACCCAAACCGAAGCAGAAGAGAATGAACACGAGCTTGGGTTAAACCCCATTTCCCACTTTTTGAGGACTAACGAAGATTTACCAATCATCCAAGGATCCCCAATAAGGACCCCCAATAAATCGTCTTCACAAGTAAAAGAAAAGGAGAAAAACCCCTTCGCCATAGCTGCAACCTCCACCTAACCCTTAAGCCTCTAGCATTTAAAAGCAAGATTGCGAACAAATTCAATATTTGGGCACGGACCTAAAAAATTCCCCACGAGACAAATCCATTGTATCCAAGCTCTTCTCAATGATACAGTCAGGAATAGAAACAGAGTACTCCCCAGAGTTGGGATTAGCAAAAAAACCAACCAGAGGTGAAGAACTCTTACCTTTAGGTCTAGCACCAAAGAGATTAGACCACCAAGGTCCATCAAACAAGACATCAACACACCTCTGACCAACAGCTCCAGAACCATCAGCAAGAATCTTGGCTCAGAACTTGATGACAAGCCTCCAACAACAAGATTAGAGGGGGCCCCCACTTGCACAATACGGGAATCAACAGACAAAGAGCGACGAGTTCAAAACACCAACCAAGCAAAAGGTTCCACCAACCCTACCATCCGCCAAACAAGCAGCTAACACATCCGCACCAACAACCACACCATCAGCGTACCTACCACCATTACCACAAACCTGAGAACCAAGAATTCCCAACCGAAGGTGAACTCTTACCTTTAGGTCTAGCACCAAAAGAGATTAGACCACCGAGGTCCATCAGACAAGACATCAACATGCTTTTGCCCAACAGCTCCAAAACCATCAACAAGAATCTTGGGCTCAAAACTTGACGAAAAGCCCCTAACAACAAGATTAGAGGGGGCCCCCACTTGCACAATACACGAATCAACGGCCACAAAGACCAAAGAGTTCAGAACACCAACCAAGCAAAAGGTTGCACCAACCCTACCATCCGCCAAACAAGCAGCTAACACATGCCCACAAACAACCACACCATCAGCGTACCTACCGCCATTACCACAAACCTGAGAACCAAGAATTCCCGCCTTCGAAAAAATTGAAAAAGCTACATCACCTCCCAAAGAGAGCATCCATCTCTTGTTATTCAACTATTGATTTATGTTACTTAGGACTTGATTTTACTTTACCTACTATCTACACCTATTATAAATAGAACTCTTGAGTTTGAAGGGTTGTGACTATTGGGACTTGATATGCCCTCCTATAAATATAAATGACTATCTTTGACAGATATAGTCGGCCATGTTATGAAACATGCCTATATATGAGTTTAAAATACATGCTAGTCAAATCATACCACCCAACATACACCTTTAAATAAAACACATTTTTTTTGCAAATCAAATTCTTATTACACCTTTAGGCATGCACTTGCATGTGAATTTTTGTATTCAATTGTTGTCTTTCCTTTACAAAAGTTGGCAAGATCTAGCTATTATACCACACTAATGAATGGTAATTCAAGATACCTCCAAGGGCTATGATTTCTTACCACAGAAAATAGTGATTTCTACCTGATATATGGCACTAGATTAGCAATAATTATGTCCTTAATTCTCCCTTGAAAAAAATTCATTACTACTTGAGCAATGAACTATCTTTAAATGTATGATGCACTACACCAATCTTGGACACCTGTAATGTCTCCATTCTCAGAGTGACATCATGATGACTAGATTCTAGACCATCCAGCATTCCCGTGGTTTAGGTGGCAAGATAAAGGGAATGATTTTGGCCTTGAGAATCAAATTTTGGTAAGATGTGTTTAGAGAATTAAGAGGGAATTATCTTTAATCCAAGCAAAGCATAATGTTGATCTTATTCTATCATTATCTCATGTTAGTCAAAGCACACAAGGAGGTCAAAGCAAGCCAGGAGGTCTACTTGCTAGTCAAAGCAAGCAAGGAGGTCTACTTCAAGTTAAAGCAAGCAAGGAGGTCTATTTGCAAGACCAAGCAAACAAGGAGGACAAAGCAAACAAGGAGGTGAGTCAACCACATCAAATCAGATCTGCTTCTAGAAGAATTCCCCTTCCTATGGTGGTTTAGAAGACTTAAGGAAGAAGCAACCAAAATATAATATTTTAAGATCAAATCTGATCTCTCCCTTGGGCAGCTCAACGAAACTTCCAAATTGAAATATTTTAATATTCAAAAAGCAATCAGATCCTCTCCTAGGACGGTTTGGGAACTTAGCCATGAAGTCATGAATATTTTAATAAGAGATAAAATGATCTTTCCCCAAGGGTGACTTGAATGCCTTAGTGATGAAGGCAACGAATATTTTAATGGAATAGAATAGGATCTTGGCTTAGGGCGGTTTAAGGTGCCTTAGTCCTGACTCTCCTCTTGGGGAGGTTTTGGCTTGGAACCTTATTTAAAAAGGCTTGGGAGGTTGAGAGAGACATGTTTTTGGTGTTGCTAGTTCTGTTTAGACAGTTTGAGAAAGGTGTCTCTTGACTGAAAATAGTTTTCAATCGATTCAAGGTGGTGCTCCCTTGAATACAATGGTATGGTGATGGCCCCATTCCACCATGAGAGATGATTTCAAACAGAAATTCATCATAGAGCTTAAACAGATTGCTTTGGTGAAGTTTTAGTTGCAGATTGTGACTTTGTTTTGTGACACTTTAATCTTTACTTGCTGGAAGGAGGTTTTCAAGAGGTTCACGTGGCAAAGAAGGATAATTTTGGCGATTCCCAGCTTCAACTATAACCATATTTTTGTTACAGAAGTCCTCAAGTTGATTTCATTATCATATCTAAGGAGTTTTTGGGCATCTATAACCCCCAGCGTGCTGCTACAGTCGTATTTCAATCATTCCCAGCTGGGCATAACATCCCACTTCATAAAGCTAGGGTTTGGACTTGTGTTTTGGCACAAGTGGATGTAATTGAAGGTCTGAAACTCAAATCAGACTTGGCTGTTTGTACTTTCCAGCCCTCTTTATTTGTAATCAGTTTTCAAATCAAATAAAGAAGACAAGCTATCATTGCTGGGTGTGATCATCCTTTTTAATGTTCATCTTGTTGATTGCCTAAGATCTATGTTCAAGTTTATTTCTTGCTGTTAATAAACCCTTGTTTTAAACAAAGTCAAGAGTTTAAGTGCAGCAAAAAGAAAAAGAAAAAATCAGTTTGAACCTGTAAGGGTTCTTACAACACCTTAAACTCTAATATAATTTGCAGCAATTTAACCTATCTGTTGCCATTGTTTTTCAACCTAACTTTGGCATCCAATCTGTTCTATACAGATCTAAAACTGCCCCAAACTTTCCCAAGAATGGAATAGCTGGAACCCTAAATTGGTTGTGGTGATTTTCAGTATCAATCTGCATTTAAATCTGTTATAAATCAATTACAAATTGCTAAAATCCTTCACCAAGTCACCCACTTGAAACCCTTGATGGTGGCACTGAAATCTAGAAAGGTATATCTTGATTACCAACTGAAAATTAGAACATATCTGTACATTGATGATTTTTGTGTAAAATCAATCCAAAGAATTGTGGATTTTCATCCTCCAATTCTAGACCTAGAGGGTTTTCATCCTTAGGTTAATTGAATTATTGAACCAAAGCCAATGCTCCAAGGAGTAGAAATTAGAAAATAGAATACTTAATCAATATGTCTCCTTCTCCTTGTTTGGCCCCTCTTAAATAGAGTTTTCCTCCAAAAGACACAACTCTTTGAATTTCCTTCATGACCTTTGATTGATATTTGAGAGGAATTATTTAAAATAAGCTTTAATTATAAGAAAGCTTCTTATTTTATATTTTAACTTTACTTAAGCCTCTCATTATTATAATTTTAATCCCATTTCCTTAGTGCAAAATTCCCAAAATCCACAAAAAATGTATGATGGGTACTTTGGGTTTCAACTTGGCTTAATTTCAAAAAAAAGGGACATCAAATAATCTTTTGGTACTGGTGTATAGAAGCATCAGATGCAGGGGCTTCAGAACTCACTAGACGAACAATTTTTTTTTTAATGATATCAAGTTTCCACAATCCATATTGTTGATAAATATTGTTTCTAGATTCGATTGTGTTGGAGTTTTTTGCATCTATTGTTTTTGGATTCGATTATGTTGGAAATTTTTGATAAATTATTCTTGGGTGCAAATGAAACATCTGTAGAGGACAGAAATCTTGGCTTAAGTATAATATTTGGCCCAGATGCAAGTAACACCAACCCACATTGTCACCATGTTACAATGAAGAATTTGAAGCAGTCGATCAAACATTCACTTGTATAATAAGTTTCCTAAGTCTGATGCAATTGACGCATAGAATGGACTTTTGAATAAGATTTTCTATTTTGAGCCTGACACTTTGACCTAACTGCGCCTAGACTCCAGAGAACCTAATCATTCTGAGACCAACCCACCTGACCCTGATTACGCTATGGGGTGCATATATACCTCTCTCTCTCTCTCTATTCTCTCCAGATTCAAGGATCCTAGCCCATTTCCACCCTCCACTCAAACACATGATCTTCAGAGTCGGACCCACCTAGGCTTGCCCATCGCCTCATCCAATATTTACCAAGCAAAAAAAAAATATTTATTTAAAATAAAGCTAAAACCCTAAAGGAAAGGAATAAAAACTCACCTGCTTGGCCATGCTTAGTAGATCTTCCACACTCAAGTCCAGCCCATTTTCAATATGGTTACCCTCAGATAGGCCCTCAAAATCGCCCTCAACATCAGATATGGGATCTTCTTGAAGATCACTCTCAATTTGTGGATCCCTCTTCTTCCTCCTGCCTCCAGGTGCGCCCTTTCTAGACCCAATTTGTTTTCTCTCCTTGGGCGCTCTCTTAACGTCATCTCCGGCAGCTGAATTACCCCCACCTTCCATTTTCACTCCTGTTTTAGAGGTCCTCTTTGTTCTAGAAGAACCTGCACGTTTTGTGGATTTAACTGTAGCTCTTTTGGATTTTCTTTCTTCCTGAATTCCTCCATCAGGCGAGACATTTTCATCAGCAGGAGTCTTAGCAGAAGGTTGAGATTTTGTAGCCCGATTTCCTGTGATTGTTTCCTTTTTCACTGCAGTTTCTTGGCCTGCGACTCCCAACATCCACTGTGGCAATAGTCTCTTCTTGTTATTATTGTGGGTATTTTGTGTAGGTGAAAAACTGGGACATTCTGTGACCTGGGTTAGGCAAGCTTCTGCATTTCGAACTTCCATCTCTGATGGACTCGTCGAGTAAAATTTGGAATCCTCCACCAAGGGAGAGGATATGCTCAAACTACCCAAAAAAGAATTGGTTCGAAAAGGGCTACAATTATATTTTTATAGTGGCATAGCTCATCTATGATCGCCGTTCAGATCGCGACTCCTTTAAGTTAGTCCATCCTTGATATTTATTTTCGGTTTCTTCTTTCACAAGTTTTTTAAGCAGATTAGTACCGTTGAGGAACAGTGGTTCGGAGTGCATTTTATTATTTTAATATTTTTTGTTAATTTAAGCTGTAATCTATTGTCAAGTGTTTTTGGATTCAATTGTGTATTCTTGCATTACTTTTTATTAAGTGATCTATCATCACAAAAAGGAGAGTGTACTATCAATCTTAATAGACTGCTTCTTCAAAGATTGAAGAGTGTGTGGGTTTCAAAGATGATGAGTAGTCTAGGTTAAGGAAGGGATGATGAACACTTAAAAAAAGTCAAGTCTGCAATCTACTTCATAAGTTTAATCCTTAGATTCTCAAGTGTCACCCCAATTTTTTATTAAGACTCAAAGTCTTCATTTTAAAAATATATATGTGTTATGTAGTAATGTTTTTCATTGTCGTTATGTTAAACTTCAATATTTCAAGTCTCTCCTGAGAATTTTTAATTGTCTCAAAGTGTTACAAGTTTGTCAAGACTTAACCTTGTACCAAGAACCCCTTTATATTTCCCATTTCATTATCTTTAGTCTTGTTAAGGGTTCCTATGGTATTGAGAACCATAAAGATGGTTGATGGTTTCTCTTTGTAAAAGTCACCATAATGTAACACTTTAAAATTTCTCATATAAGTGATGTCGGAGGGTATTTGGGAACCAAGAACCTTTTCAAAAGCTCCTAGTCATTAATGAGTTCATGGCATGCTCTAACTCCCCAACATTTTTTCTTGCTTCAAAACTTTTCAAAGAGTTATTGGTGGATGTCAAATCTCTAATGCTCTGGAACCATAAGGAGTAGATGAATATGTCAAAGGACATCAAGGTTCCTAGAACCTTAAGAACTCCTAATGAGGTTTGTGTTCATATTGGAGTTCCTTACACAACCCATGTTGAACACCTAGAATACTGAGAAGGGGGGTGGTGAATTGGTATTCTCTTAAACCATTCAAACATTAAACATCAAATCACTAACGCATATTCAACTGCAGTAAGGAAAGAAAGAATGAAACATTCACAACATCATATAACACATAAACACTAGGATTTTTCGTGGAAAACCCAAAATGGGAAAAACCACAATGAGGGTTAGCTCACAATATATTAGAACCGATTATAGTATATTTATAGAAATGCTCATTATAGGTGGACTCAATGTCCACAGAAAAAAAAGATAGAAGAGAGATGGTGGCTCACAACCTAATTTAAACGGTTACAATTGCATCTTATGTATGCATGAATTAAAGTTCCATTGAAGCACAATAACAATCTTTATCTGATTCTAATTCAACACTTTGCCTCACTCTTCATTCACACAATTTTGATCTTCAACTTAACATTCGCAACTTAAATTTGCACTGCTCTAATCAAATTTTCATCACACACAATACATTGCACATATCTTACATCAAAATACCAAAAATAATCCAACTTATATATTTGCATCAAGTATAATATCAATTAGGTTGGCCTAATTAGATGTAACAATCAAAATACAACTTATTGGCTCCAAAACTTATCATCCACACAATGCACCACAATTCAAAGATCAAAACACCTTAAGATAGGTTGACATGGACCTATAATAGATCCCACATAAGTTAGCAACACTTATTCATCCTTCGCATAACATCAAACGTATTAGGTCGACTCCACATAAGACCTAAATTCAAAAACCTTCAACAATGTATCCACATCTAGACACGTGGACCTCAAAACTCGATACCATCTAGAATTCATGCTCTACTCACATATGGAAACTTATCTCCAAAATCATAATGCCAAAATCTCATATGCGGAGAAGTGTGGGTTCTCCCACACAAACACACTGTACAGAAAGCAACTGTGAAATGCCAAGTCAAACTATATTACTCATATCTCTCAAACCTCTTGTCTAAACATGATGAAAACTTGAAATTAGGTATATCTAACATCCACCAAAATAAAATTTGTTAGAAGCGTAGAGTGATATCTTCATTTGCAGAGTGGTGCGGACCCAAAAACTGATGCACTGTTACATTGAACTAGCAAATTTGACACGGTCAAATTTCCACAAAACAAAAGTTTCAGGACCAAATAATCTTGTAAAAATTTATTCCTTAACTCTAAAACCTATTAGAACTAATCAAAATAATCTGCAACAATGTTGACATCAATGACAACACTGCAACACATCATTATGTACCTTTCATGCTCATGTTACCAAACAACATCATCAACGACAAACTTCAATAATCTCCCCAAACTTCCAACTACCCAAAACACTGTTCAACATGATTTATTTGAAGTTTAAATCAAAAGTTCTGACAAAACGAAGAAGCTCAAACAATTTGGAAGTTGTTAAAGAAGCATTCACAAAGTTCCAGAAATAGCTAATGTGGCCAACATGGAGAGAAGATTTTAAGGCCTTCAGAGTATTATAAGGAACTAGGAACTAGGAACCTCCACCAAATTTTTTAGTTCCTAACTTTCTACCTCTAGTAAATTATAAAAGGGAGGGAATATGAAGAGAAGAAATGAAAGGAATTAAAAGTTCTTATAGAGTGGTTAACATTTGACAAAGAGGAAAATAGAGATTATATAAATGAGTTTATGTCAACTATTTAGTATAACTTTTGGAGTTGAAGAAGTAGTTTATTCCACTATAGCCAACCCAACACACCTACCTTTCCTAGTTTTTCTCCAAACTCCTCCACTCAAACTTGACATAGGTTGAAATTCTCCCCTATTCAAACTTGTCATAGGACAAGATTCTCCCCTATGTATTTCTCTATGTATGTGCTATATTTAAATCTCTTGAATATCCAACACAAATGTATATCTCCATTCAAAAGATAGTTTCATGAATTATACTTAAAGTACCATTTATCTTGACCTATTTTCAATCCCTCTTGTCTGGACCATTAACCAAATTTTCCTACAAAACTTGAACTATCTACTTTGGTTAATTTCCAAACCTCATAAATGAAGTATATACCAAGGTTACAAGAGGGTGTCCATTCTACACAACTCAGTATCTAATATTAGGGATATAACATACTAGTGCATTTTGATTTAAAAAAAAAAATGGTGAGAATGTCCAAGAATCCTAGGACTGGCATGGTTGAGGCTACATTTTGACGCGGGTTGGCACACATTGGAGATTTCCCTGCTTCTTTATGATGCATATGCTTAGTTTTATCTCAAGTTTCAAACATTACAAACCAAAAACAAGGGAAATTAAGTTTGTAGATGACATAAAAATAGTAATATTAGATGGGCCTTTCATAAGTAGTATTTTTAGGCTTCCAAACAAGGAACAATAACATAGAAAAAGATGATTTCTACTTTACATACAAGAAGGATTTATGTCTCAACAACATTTATAGGCATTGGTTTAAAGTACCAAGGAAAGGAAAATCTATGTTGCCCAAGGACCTCAATAGGTAACAATTCAATGAAGACATATTTGACATAATCACTATGTTACATAGAGATATGAGGAGCAAAGAAACAAATAATTTTGAATACCTGATGTGTCTTTTTATTATTGTAATTGGCTAGAATTCATAACATGTTAATTGGAGCAAGTTAATTAGTGAAAATTTCTTTATAATCAATTGGTGAACATTCAAGAAACTCAAGAGTTTTACATGACAAGCTTATTTATTCTAGATATTGTTCCCAATATGCACCCATGGCTAGGTCTACAAGAAGTGGAAGTTTCTGATAACACCACACAAATGTATGATTTATATTTGTAGCTACAAATAAAAGTAAGTAATAAGAAGTTTTAGAGAGTTGACGATACCTTCACTGTGCTTACTATCAAGGAATTATATGGAAATGTTGGGTTGAGGATCTCCCTTGAAGTAGTAAGCTTGATTAATTAATTTGGCAACTATTTTATTCAATTTCCAAAATATATACATTAGAGTGGGTGTTTTTGATGAATATAGTTATAAATTGCCTAGATACCTAAGTGATCATCTAATTCTTATTGAATTATGTATGAAAATGAAATCTATAAATAGAGTTTGTAGGGATAAAAATAAGGTTGGGTATCATTTTCCCTTAAACCTATCTTACTATGCATGCCCATGCACAATAGAAGCTCAATATAGAGATAGATATCTTGTTAAAATTCCTTTGTGTCTCTATAGTACATGATATATCCATTTGACAATAAATATTATGTGAAAAATCATCTACATTTGGGATCTAGATTTTTTTATCAACTAAATCTAGAATATTATTGGGCTAATTGTGTAGATGATTTTGAGGTGCAAAAGAGGGATTGGTCTAGAATGATGATCCAATAAATGAAATTATATGAGCTTGGATGAGATATTATAAGAGTAGAAGAAGATGATTTAGATATTATTGATAAAACATGTTGGAACCAACTAAGTTTTTCTTGCAAACTCAAAACAATCCATAAACAAGAATATGCAAGGAGAAAATGTCATAAGCATGGGATGTAAAAATGTACAAAAGAGCCTTGCTTCTAAAGGCAAGGATGAGGAGGTCAGAAGGTAGGAATGAAACTTTGATTAACCCTCCAAGAATGAAACATGTGTAGGACTCTATGGAAGTGTCGAGACACTTCATGAATCCAAATGAGGTAAGAAAAAATTAATATGCATCCCAAGTGAGCTTAAATGTAGTGTGAATATGACTCTCCTGGATAGGCTAAAACTTTGTTCTATTATGCCCTTAATATTAGACTATACATAAGGTTATGAGTAGTCAACTTATAGATACCTTGACTCTTAGTTAAGTCATATTATCATTATTATATTGTTATTTAGTTATTTAGGTCATCTTAAGGCTTCTATAGGGTTATCTAGGTCGACCTAGGTGATACCCTAGGCATAATTAGGATATATATATAGGAGGTAGTGAATCTTGTTTAATCATTAGATTATGAATTGTATTCTCATTAGAGATATTTGGAGGTTTTCTCTATAGTTCTTTTCACATTTGTGATCTTTGTTTCATGTTTTTGGAATTGATTTGTATACCAGTACATATATTTTTATCTAAGATTATTCGTGTCATTACTATTTTGTATTAGCATCAGTTTTAGATGTATATTTCAATACAATTATAGTATTAAATTATGTTATGATGGATTATGTTATTGTATTTTACTCATTATGTACATGTATGCTTGCATGATTGTTTGATGTTTATGTTGAATACTTCATTTGGGAATTATATGTCCTTCAGCTATTATGTATATATGAAGGTACACTTGACATGCATTGAGTAGATATAGGTACAAGGAATTTTTCCACTTAGCTTCATAGGTTTGAGTTATTCTCTGGTCATGGTTATATGGGATACGTCACATTGGTCGTATTTATTAGCCTTGTACCTATTGAAATGGAAGAAAATGGGTGATGGTAAAATGAGTAAATGGAGAATGTATGCACCTATCTTCCTATCAAATTCATTAGGAAAAAGAGATCCCCAAAGGTATGATTGACTTTAAACCCTTGGGCAAGTCAACCCTATTGGACATATTTTGGTGTTTTTCCTTATGACAAGATGAGGTAACTATGCTTGAAATGTACTTTTGGAAGAAAAATAAAAAATTCAAAATGAACTCAATTATGCAATGTGAAACTTAATTCATCGATTTAAAGAATAATACAATAAAAAACACAAGACTTTCAACAGATCTGAGAAGGGTAAGTTGATGTGTACTAGTCACCAAAAGTCGTTGTTGAGTGTCCTCCTAGGACATATTTTCCTTTGCCCGCGAATGGGTCTTGCTATAAGGGTCCAAAATTTGATTTCATAGTCCTCTGCTCTTGGATCTACACTCTTGATTTCTCCATATCTCACTATTAGAAAGTTGGAAATATATTCTACAAGTAATATTTTGTGTCTCAACAACTTTACAAAATTGCACTTTTGGTCCAATTTCACTCCTCCTTCACCTATAAATCTACACATACACAAAGAGGAGAAAAATGTTTGTTTTTGGTGTATAAGGGTTTGCCTTGGTCAAACCCTAGTTTGGTAATTAAACCTTGATAAAGAAATGAGAGCATACATGGAAGGAATGATGAATGAACACTAGCTTGTTGCAACTCACCAAACCCTTTAATGACTCTCCTTGGAGGAATGATGTCTAGCACATCACTCCAAAGATTAGATCTTGCATGAAACATATTGATTAGATGCTTGATTTGATACTTGATTTGATGCTTGAATGCTTGAAACCTACATCACAATGTTAGCTCCAAAAACATGCATGAATGTAAATAACTTTGACATGATGATCTTGATCTTAATTGCTGATGTAGAAGACTGATAAATCTACTCTTGAATGTTATTGATAATAATATTTGCTATAGGAATGCTCTCATAAAAATTGTAGGATTTGAAATGATAAAAAGACCTTGTATTTAGAGGTAATTTTCTAATTTCCCAATAATTAAACATCAAAGGCCAACAACAATTTGAATTTGAATCATGAAAATACCACCAAAATCATATTAAAAGAATGAGGTCCTAAACTTAAGGAGGACCCATTTGCCCTTGGGTGAATGGGTCCTAGGCCCTAAACCTATGAAACACATTTTCCAATATGTGTAATTTGATGTTTTCAGTTGTTTAATATAGGTTCCCCTTTTGAAAAATGGGATTATTAGAATTTTAAATGCATAATTGGGTCAATTAGAGGCTTAATTGAGTCCAATAATTAGGGGGATGCAAGCATAGTGTGAACATGTAAAGGAGTACATTTTTTGAAACTACACCTATCATATTCAATTTGAGTGTGACTTCCTATTTATTTTATCCATGTTCATTTGAATACCATCCTTTGTATGATTTCAGATATTGTACCCTTTTGTGGATGTTCAATTGTGTGATTTATATCATGTTTAAATCCTAACTTCCATAATTTAATTTAATTATATGGTTGTATGGATTTAAATTGTGAAATTACATGCTAATTGGTAATTGGAAGTATATTTATGGTTAATTAGATTTTGGGAGAACTTAAGGGAGTTTCAAATTAAATAAATGGAAAATTTAATTATATTATCTTTTAATTGGGAATTCAAAAGGCTGAAATAGGAAAAGGGCAATCATTTTTATTATTATATTTTTTTTGTGAAAAATTGTTGAGAGGAAAAACCCTCTTTTAGCAAAATATTGTTTTGTTGATTGGAAGAGCAATTTGAGGGGGAATTTGATGAGATTGGATTCATTGGAATATGAGTTGGGAAGGGAGTGTGTTTGGAAGATATTCATGCTTTAGAACTTTGGTGTGCATGGTGTATTCTCCATTTAGAAATTTGACATAATTTGAGGTATTTTTCTTATGTCTTTTAAATTAGTTAATTCATTTTGGTTTTGAGTATTAGATTAGGATTAGGGGAGTGTGGAAACATCCCAATGCATTTCATTTAATTAAATTTCATGCTTTATTATTATCTTTAGAAAAAAAAGTTGAGAATTTTCATTTAAATGAGATTATAATGCCTAATTTTTCAGGAAATGATGTAAATGTAACTTTTATAGCTTAGAATGGGAGTCAGGCACTTTTGGCACCAAAGGGTATTCTTGAAATTTTTAATTTTGAAATTTTAATTTTTTGAAAAAATTTTAATTGAGTTTGAAGAAATTTCCTAATTTTTGGCTTTTTTAAAGTTGAAAATTTTTGGAAGTTTTATGTGAAATATGATGTTTTGGAATGTTTGATAGAAGGTGTACTTTGTGAAATAGTGAATTGGATATTATAGAAACATTGGAAATTTGGATGAAAATGGAAATTGCACATTATTTTTTGTCTCACACTCGGTGAAGGGTGTGATGAGCTTAGGAGGTATTAGAGAGGGTTGTGGGAGTGGTTCCCAATGTGTACCCAACCCAAAGTGTCTTGTAGGATGATCCCGAGTGGGGAGTCATCTATTCAAGTGAAAAATAATGAAATACAAATAATTAATTAACAAAGATAATGGATACCGCTCTCATGTCTTGAGTGCTTGTATATACTATAGATGTTTGGGAAGACATGCCAGCTCAGGGAGCTTGGGTTTTGTAAGGTCAAGTATCCTTATTTGTACAAGAGGAGTACTATATTGGACACATTATTACATACTAATGAGCACTGTGATGACACTCCCTAACTAGCTCTCTAACATAATTACAAAGGCCCATAAAGTCAAAGATAAAAACAATGTGGATTCCTAAACTGCTCATAGAAGTCATACATCTTAAAAAGAAAAAATAGAATTAGCATCCAAACTTGCTAATGTAATAGCTTCATCCAATCCTAAGTCCCCCATCCTCCATTTAATACTCTTTCAACTTCAAAATCCATTTTGGGCCCTTATGTCCCAAAATCTACATCCACTCCTCCATCTAAATCTCCAAATTCAAAATCCACTTCACTTCCACAACTCCCATCCTTGAAGGTGTGTGCCAGTGTTGATCTTGACAAAATTTTCTTCCACTCATACACAAGTCTTCTAACACCCGATCCATCATCCAAAATTCATCCCCCATCATCCTCCTTTAATCCAAGTCTTTGCATAAATCTATTTCATCTCTCTTACATCATTTTACCAAAATCTATAAGCATACCTCCAATTGCCATGGTATAATAGAGTACATCTTCAAGCGATACCATCTATGGAAATAGTTGTGTGATTCCTTCCTTCAAAATCCTATCATCCATTCACTATCTTCTAAAATCCACCAATCCAAATGCTTATACTCATTATTCCATCCATACCATTCCAAAAAAATCAAAAAAGAAAAATAAAAATAAAAACTCGTCTCATAGATCTCTCATATACATCTTTCTTACTTTATAACAAACCACATCTCTCTTCTGTGCTATTTTATATACAAATATCTATTCCTATCTTACATGGAATATATCTTTGTGGATATGTATAGTTAGGTGTCCCTCTTTATGCTCCTTTATATATTTTCCTCTTTATGAGTGTCATATGTTAGTTGTAGATTCCACACTTGGCATATGAGAAATTGACTTAATAAAGGTCTACTCTAATCTTTCTAGTCCATAGGAGACATATGGAACACCAAATTTCATCACATGAAAAAATTACAATCTCACAAGACTCACAACTCTAAAGGGCTCCATGAGCTTAAATTTTTAAATTTCTTATGCACAACAAAATAAGAAAACTATGACTAAGTGGCTCTTTCAAGTCCACCAACCACTTAAACCTTTTTTTAAAAATATTTTTAGAAAACAAGGAATTAAAATAGACTCTAAAAGTAGTTTGGGTCTAGAGATGACATGACATTGAGACTAGGATGTACTTGGTAGATTTGCACATCTTCCTAATCTTTAGCTACCAATAGTATTCTTGGATGTAAGATGATGCATATGTCTATATTAAGAAGAGGGATAATAATTATCAAAACATGATCAAAATATACTATTGCTAGACATTTAAAATTACAATGTACTCCAAGTTTTTCCTAACTACACTTTGTACCTTACTTTTCATTGCCAAATAAAAAAAAAAATTGTGTTCCTTTCAAGTTTTTGTGTTTATTTACATCAAGAACTCATTGCAAATATACATTAATGTGCCCATTGCATAGCAATTATGATTACAAGATCATGAATAACAAATAAGATTATTTATGGGTTGTTATAGGCCTTATCAATGCAATACTAAGGAAAGTTCCAACTACTATTGTGACCAGGTGAAAATACCTGCATCTTTGGGGATGAGATTTCCTCAAAAGGAATTTTTGTCCCTCAAGTGGAATGAAGTGAGTTTTGAAGTGAATTTAGAATTATTCAAAAAATCCCCGCTGAAAAGGGAACATAGTTGAGAAATAAAACGTGAATTAAAAATTCACATACTTGTAAGAATCTCATGGACAAGACAAGGTTCCAAAAGAGAAGACTTTTCCACATGTGACTTGATGTGACAAGTCAAATGACATTCTAGAATATGCATAGGAAAGGGAGATTCTAGAGGAATAAATGTGAATTTTAAATTCACATGGGAAAGAGGGTCAATGCAAAGAAAGAAAAATGAGAAGGTTGACTAAAAAAACATGCTAAATGTGGCTAATTACTTTGATTAAATTTGTGAAAACACATGATTGTGAGGATTAATTAAATATTAGAAGCAAGTGGCAAATATTGGAGGATGTGACACATCCTAATCATAAATTAATTAGATTAATTATGATTAAAAGGGGGTTAGGTGGTTAAGAGAGATTATAGGTCAACTTGCAAAAGTTGGAGGATGTGACACATCATAATCAAGGATTAAGCATGTCCACATTCTAATCACAAATTAATTAAATTAATTAT
>VDFB02372786.1:0-18855 GCA_007258455.2 Sequoia sempervirens | reverse complement strand
AGCAAAACCCTTGACAACTAATCTGGCTCTGTAACATTGATGTCCTCCCTCTTCTTCTTTCACATGATACACCCATTTATTCTTTAGAGGTTTCTGATTTAGTGGAAGAGGAACCAAATCCCAAGTGTCATTATCATGTAAAGACTCCATTTCTTCATTCATCGCTTCCATCCATTTGACCGAATTTGCATCTTTGCAAGCTTGTTTGAATGTCGACGGCTCTGCCTCACCACAAAGCAATAAATCATAATCATAATTATCAGATAATAATAACTCATAATCATCAAATTTTGGTGGTTTCTTTCTCTTTCATGTTTATCTCCTCAATTAAGAACCAATTTCTGACTGTAAAACACCCTGTTGCTCTATATTGTCTACATTATTGTGAAAATTATGACCACTACCCTGTTTTTCCACATTGCCCTATTGAATTGCTCTAATTTGCTGCCCTTGTATTTCTTCAATGTTCTGTGCACCATCGACTCCCACTTGATGAGACTGCAAATTTCTGTCAAACAACTACAAATGACCCGAAAGAGACTACGAAGTGTCTAAGGGAGGATGCGTTTCATGTTGAAAAAGTTGTGAATGGGTTGGAGGAGGCAGCAAACTTATTAAGATAGGAATATTAGAGTGCGACGTAGGACGAATTAGAGGCTCCGTGCTAAGTGAAGGAGGGTGCAAATGATCAGGCTGCACATGGTGTATCAAAGGCAGCGGTTGAAATGGTAGAGGCTACGTCAGGTTTGTTGAGGGCATCGCCTCATTTCCTAGAGGCTGTTGTGTAACAAATGAGGGTTGTGATTCATTGTTAGGAGTCAGGGAATCAAATAATGAAGGCAACGATGGATTATTAATAGGTTGCGTTTCACTTAAAATGGGTTGCGTTGTGACTATTGCAGGTAGCGAATGAAATATGCCAGGCTACGAACTGCTTAGTATAGGTCGTGTGCTAACAACAAAAGATGACATAGGAACAACAGGGGATGACATAGCAACATTTGAAGGCAGAGAATTTGAAGAAATGACTAAGGGCTAGGAGAACGAAACAAAAGTTTTCTTTACATGTCCATTATCAAATAAATCAACATTAAAATATTCATCTGAAGAATTATCTAGAGGCTGCAAACTTGAGAATTTTTTCTCATTGAAGACAACATCCCGACTGCGCACAATCTTTCTCACAATGGGATCCCACAGCCTAAAACCAAATTGATCTTCTCCATAGCCTAGAAAAATGCACCTTTTCGATTTGAAATCAAGCTTCATTCGTTGTTCTTTGGGAATATGTACGAATGCTTCATAGCCAAACACCCACAAATGATGATATGAAATTCTCTTCCCAAGCCATCTCTCCTCAGGAATGTCAAAATCCAAATGAAATGATGGGGTACGGTTAATCAAATATATTGTAGTGTTGCACGCCTCTGCCCAAAACTGTTTTCCCAACTCAACATTGGAGAGCATATAACGAGCTCTCTCTAAAATTGTCTGATTCAACTGCTCAGTTGCTCCGTTTTCTTGAGGGGTGAATGGGACCACCTTGATTCTACGAATGTCGTTGTCTACACAGAAATTATCAAACTCCGAGGAACAAAACTCTTCTCCATTATTAGTTTTCAAACATTTATTCTTATGCCCTATTTGATTTCCGACAAGAGCCTTGAAAATTTTAAATTTTGAAAAAAATTCTGATTTTTTATTGAGCATGTAAATCCAAACTTTTCTAGTGCAATCATCCAAGAAAGTAACAAAGTAATTTGCACCACCAAATGAAGTTACCTCAGTGGGACCAAAAACGTCTGAATGCACAAGTGCCAAAGGAGTAATTTTCTGATCATGGCCTGTCCTCAAGAAGCTGGCCCGACTTTGTTTGCCATAGAGGCAATGTTTGCAAAACTGCAAATCCACCGATTGCAAGCCGGGAAGTTGATCTCGTTGAAGCATTACTTCAAGCCCTTTCTTGCTCATGTGACCGAGCCTCTTGTGCCAAATTTTTGAATTGTTGTCCATGACTGTCATGGCAACTCCCACTTCACCATGGCATTTTAAAATATAAAGATTACCCAACTTCTTGCCTCTTGCAAGCACTGAAACCACCTTTGTTACTTGCCAATTTTCTAAAGAGAATTTAACATCACACCCAGAAGCAATTAATTGACTCACAAAAATTAAATTTCTTTTCAACAAAGGAACATATTTGACATCCTTTAAAATCCATTAACTGCCATTTTTTAAATTTAAAACTATATCACCCTTACCAACAATTTCACACTCCTTATTGTCACCAAGAAAAACCTTACCGAAAAGACCTTCTTTGAAATTTGTGAAAGTGTGTCTGCATGAAGTAGCATGGAAAGAACCTTTGAAATCAAGTACCCAAGACTCTGCAGTCATGTCACCGGTAGCTAAAATTAAAACTCCATCATCTTTTTCGGCTGCAATGTTTGCTTCATTGTTACTGACTTTGTCTTGTGCCTTCTTATAATTCTAGAATTTTTTTTTTGTGTGGCCTGGCTTGCCACAAAACCAACAGGCACCCATTTTTCCTCTTGACTGCGATCTGGATTTTGATCTCCTTCGATTATTATATTTTCCTCTTTCTTTACTTCTACCTCTATTCCCAATACTTACAGCCGTTAATGCCTCACTAGATGAGGGTTCCTGATTTTTTCTTCGCATATCTTCACTCAGTAAAGTGGCTGCAACATCATCAAATTTCAGCTTGCTTTTGGTAGCCACCAAAGTGCTCACTGCCATCACAACACCTTCCAAGCTATTTGGTAAAGAACACAGTAATAAAATAGCCTTGATCTCATCATCCAAATTAATGCCTACAGAAATTAGTTGGGTAACAGAGGTATTAAATTCATTCAAATGATTAGACATAACCCCTCCTTGCATTTTTAAATTATATAATTTCTTCATAATAAATACCTTATTGGAAGTAGATGCCATTTCATACATTGAAGACAATTTATCCCACAACTCCTGTGTAGTCTTCTCTGCAGAGACATTAAATAAAACATTGCTGGAGAGCGACAGGAAGATTGTAGCTCTTGCTTTTTTGTCCAGCTTATCCCATTCTTCATCTGATAGAGATCCTTTCCCTTTGGCTTTGCCAGCCAATGCATTCAAAAGATCTTGCTTGATGAGAAGGGATTCCATCTGCACTTTCCAAAGGCTGAAATTTTGTTCTACAAACTTTTCGATTTTCCACTTGTCTGCATCTTCCATGGCTGTAGAAGTTCTTCACAATTTCCTACACCAAATTTCTCCAACCTGCTCTGATACCAATTGTTGAATATAATTTGCAGAATAAAAGTGAAAAAGAAATTGCAGAAATAAAAGATTAAAGCAATCACAAATCAAGAACACAGATTTATCGTGGTTCACCATCAATTTGATGGCTACGTCCACACTCAGGGATTATCTCTTATTATTCACAAGTTCTGAATTAATTACATTTCAGCCAGCAGCTTCATTATATAAATCAAGTCTCCAACGAATTAAATGGAAAAATCCATTTGAAATAGACAACTTCTAAATTGGCCACACATGCCAATAGAAGTAATTACAAAATGAGAAAGCATTTCGAATTATGAAGGCAACATGCTAATTTGGGCTTCACTTAACCCAACATTAAGTAGGTATTTAGACAACTATGTCTTAAATTTTGTCATTAGTCTTAAAGATCTGTTCATATCTGTTCTTGTAATCTCGGCACATTATCTTGCAAATGCTTTAGAGCTAGTGTTCTGGTTTTCCTTAAAGAACAAAGTTATATACATGTGCTAAGATTAATACATAACAAACTTGCAAAATTTTTAAAATGCATGAGCATCTGTTTAATTTCATAGATCTAAGCCTTAATAGCCCTTAAAGCGGTGCAAAATTTGTTCTAAGCTCAGATAGTTGTCTCAGCCATGTAAGATTTATTGGCCACAAGTGAGACACAGTAGCATGCGATTAGGCTTTAGACGTTGTAATGAATAGTTGTGATGAGTATGTTAGTTCTCTGTTGATCAGATATATGAGAAATATTGAACTCTATGAATAGGTGATGACGACCAATCTGATTCATCTTTGGAGGGTCATTATTTTAATTTATGGATGTATTGTTTGAATTTTCTTTGATCTTCGTGAAGACTACTTGTCTTTTTCCAAGTAGTTTGGAGTTGTTTTCTCTGTATATATTTTTGAAGAGAGTTAGTAAAAAGGTTTAGATTTGTTTGTTGTTTAAAGGGAATTTGGAATTTGGAATTTGGAATTTTGGTGTAATATGTTGTTAGGAGGGTGCGCTTTGATGTTTTTGCAGCCTTAAATTAGATATGTATGTGAGGAAGTAAGCACATTGTTTATCGTATTGTTATTTGTTTGTTGTTGAAAGGAGTTTTGAGTGATACGTTGCACTAACATTTTGGAGTAACGCAATGTCATATCTTTGTTAAGGGAGTCTTGCTTTGAAAAATTGATGTAAATATTTATTTTTAATTCACAAAATTGTTAAAGGATATATGCATATAAGTTGGAATATTATATTTTTTAAGTTCTAGGGAATTTATTCTGAGGAGGTTGACATTTTAGATTCTATTAGGACTTGTTGACATCAACTTCCTGGCCACTGCAAGTTGAATATATTTTGAAATAGAATGCCTGTTTGTAGGAGTTCTACAATCAAATTGGTGGTTTCCAGTCTGATATTTCCTTGTTGGATGTTTTTGAATGAATGGGATGGGTCAATTGCATTTTGTTTGATCTCATCAAAATTTTCAGGTTGATTTGTAATATCATTCAATTTGTTTTCATGTTTTATTTAAGCAAAAAATTTCTACTTAAGAATTAGTTGCATCGATACCAAGCTCGATACAAGTAAAAGCTTCTTAATTAGTTGTCCCCTAGACAAAATATTTCCAAAAACTCTATATAGAGGTGAAGACTTGGTTGGATAACCTTTAGATGAACAGTAGGAGATGACTATCATTCATGGCTCCCACTTGGAAAACCACTAAAACTATATTTTACTCTCTTCTTCCTAAAAAAGGGGATCACTCTCTTCTATAGTCATCACCTTCACTAAAAACATACATATACAACTCCATGCCATGCCCATTGCCAACATCAAGTGTGCTTCTATTACATTGCCTTAAAGTTCTTTGCCAATGTGTTGGTAAGATAAATAGTTGTCATCAATTGTACAACTTTCATCAAAATTGAGAGAGTAACTGAGAGCATCATACTGAAAAGCTTTAGATTTAGAATTACTTTTCGACTTTTTGAAATTATTCTTCAATCTCACAATCACATTCTTCCATCCACCTCTTGGACATCAATTTCCTCTTCCACCAACAAATTTTTTCTTCTTGAAACATCCAAAACAATCCCACAAAAACTAAAATCCATTACTTTTACAACAATGTGGTGTTTCATTGCTTTCTTCCACAATTGGCTGAAACTTCTTGTTGTTCCCAAAATAATTCACTTCTTCTATTTTCATCTTTTCTACAAAATCTTAATCCAATGCATGCCAGACTCTACTACAAATACCACTACAAGTGAGAACTATTAATGATCAACCATAATTTTATTCATCTTGTTTGTTGTTACTATCACCAACAAAAACAACAATATTGAAAATGTAAATGGACATGAATTTCAAATATTGCTATAATGGTGTCACTCATTTCGAAACTCTTGTATTAATTGTTCAAAAACTGCTCATAATTTCAATTACATACTTTCTCTCACACAGTTTTATAAAATAAAATCGGTGTACCCATTGCACCTCCTTTTGTTGCAAGTGCTAGTGTACCTTTTTATTATATTTCTCAAACATCTATTCCTTCAATGAATGATCTTAGTCTTGAGGAACTTATTACATATGACTAATTGCATGCTTTTCATATATTGCATTGGAATAATTACAATATGATATTGACATTGACATTTCTCCTAATGCTTCTTTTCCCTTTCCTTACTATGTATTCAAGCCCTCTCCTTTAAATATGGGTCATCTTCATTGTGCTTATAGGCATTTTCTAAATTTTGAGTTATCTCTACTTTCTCTTCGTCCTACACCTCTTCCATAAGAGCCTTTGTTACCTCCATTTTATGAGTTACTTCCTCTTACCTCCCCTCTTTATATTGCCTCACCTTTGGTTGCTTTTTTGCTTACACCTCTTCTTGTAGTTCCCTTGGATCCTCGTTCCTATGAGTACCTTGGCCCAACAAATTCCTCGCTTCTTCCATTATTCTCACATATTTGTTTCCTAATGACTTTTGTAATGCCTTGTTTTGGGATATTCCTAATTTTAGGCCTACAAAACAATATCAATCACTAAAAATTGATATTATTAATAAAAAGTCCATCCATCTCGGGGTGGCGTACTTGAGAAGACCCTCAAGCCTAAGAGCACTCATACGCTTCTTGGCCCCATGAGTGCTACATAAACGGCAAAGGGACACTAAATATACTTCATTTCTTTATGATTTGATTGTCTCCTTTTTGTGATGCTCCCCTTGTTTGTAACGCTCCCCCTTTCATGGGCTTTCCTTGCTCCAATTCTTCCTTTGTCTCTTTGTCATTTGGATGATATGCTTTCTCTATAGCTACTCAAAATTTGGATTTTTTCTTTTGGGTTTGACACATCAAGAGCTTGCTTTGTTATCCATTATATATTATGCATCTTTCAAGATGGAAAATGTGTTCAATTCTTCACAAAAGATCTCCCTTCTTTATTTCTCCTCTTTTCAGAGATTTTCTAATGCTCCCCCTTGCTCTAATATTCCTCTTTCTTTAATTCTTCATCTTGACCATCTTTGTATAATTCTCCCTCTTTTCATTAATGATAAAGGGATATTTATTATACTTCTATCTTTTGTCTTCTATGGCATCATTACATCAATAGGAACTCGATCATAAGTATAACCATCATAACTTACTACTATCCATCTCATTGTCTCAAGTCTTTAATGTAGTGTTTTCCATCTTTTCATAACCTCTTGCTATTCTTGTCATTGTCGTCAAATGCTTTGTAACAATCTATAAATGATAATTTTTATTTGATTTCCACTCTTGCACATTGAAACATTGTCATGTTATAACCTTCCTATTCTATGAAAAGTTCATTACCTCATTATTACTGTAGGTTGCTATCTCTAACTTGAAGACATTCATCATTTTCAATGTGTCATACTTCTTTTTCATTTTATTCCTAATTTATCATTATTCCCATTGTACCTTGTCTATCAAAATGCTACCATGTATCATTTGTCAACCGATTTGTTATACATTCTTTGAACTATACTTCGCTCGAGTGTTTATAGTTTTTACTTCTCATGTCTTTAACCTCAAGAACATAATTCAATAATCTTGTTGTATATCTAGCCATTCTTTAGTCTATCTTTCTTTTCTCTAATCATATCTTCTCTTTGTCTACTAATTCTTCTCCTTATTGTCTATGACAATAGAATGCTTATATGGAATATGCCTTAGCTGATCTATCTTGACTTGTCTTCTCTATGGAGCTGAAAGATAGTACATTGGTTAGCTCCCCCTAAACTCATACTCTTCCTTAAGAACTCAATGATACTTCTTGTGCATGAGGCACAAGCATAGATTCTTATTTTTATTTTCTTGCTCTTGTTTTCTTCTCCACACCTTTGTAAATTCTTCCTTTTGCTTATTCATGGCTTCCACTTTCTCGTCCTGCTTAGGGTATTTGACATAATTACTTCTACATGAACGTGCCATATGCCCATAGTTGTTGCACTTGTAGCACACAACATTGTAATCCATCAAATGACCAAATAAATTATAGTTTCTTCTTGAAGACTAATAAGCACTTCTATTCTTGTTCCAACCATCATTACCTGCTTGTGTTTTACAATTTCTTGCCTTATGACCAAGATGGTTGCATTTATAACATATTATGTCATCCTTTCTATTTGGAAACCCATAAGAACTTCAATTCTTGATCCAATGACTGTTTCTTGCATGTGTCCAACAATCTATAGCCTTGTGACCATAGTTATTACATGAATATCAATAACCATAAAAGGAGTATTGAGACTTGTTCATTTGTGCTTGCCTTGGAGGAATTTATCCTTGTTGTCTCTTTGAGGAATATTATTTTTCTGTGGGACATTGTTTTCCTTCCTCTTCTTGTTCTCATTATTGGGGGAACTCTTGAAAATATTTGCATAGCCTTTTGGTTTTTCCTCATTTCCTTTCTTTGGTGGCTCATTTGAAATTTGATTTTTTTTTTTACTTTTCCCTTCTTCAAATCCAACCCCACTCTTGTCACATGTGGGCTTTTGGTCATTTATATTTTATCAAAAAATTATGAACTTCTCACATTCTACAATTTTTGATTTAATCGTGCCATGTTCTTTTCCAAATCCTTCCTTAGTGATATATTCTTAGATTCTAACTTTTCACAATTCTCTTCCCTTTCCTTTAACTAGCTTTTCATTCCTTCCTCGATCCTTTTTTCTTCTTCACACTTAACTTTCAAATCTAACATTATTTTCTTGGTTTCTTCCTCATTCCTTTTTGCTTCTTCATATTTTACTTTTATGTCCATGATTGACTTCTTGGCTTCTTCAAGGGCTTGTGATATCTTTGCTTTGGATTCACTTTCTTCTTGAATTCTTGATTTTAGACACACATTTCTTCTTTTAAGTGAATGAATCTCATCATATGCTAAGTGAATTTCTTCGTCAAGCTCCACTTCTTCATCATCCTCATTCTTCTCATCTTCCACATCCCTTTTATCTTCTATCACCATGAATAGTATCTCATCTTGATCTCCGTAGAATTCATCATTGTTTTCTTCTGATCCATCATAATATTCATTGCAGTAAAGGCTCCTCTTTTGCGTCTAGAAATTATTGTTTGTTTCAAATTGGTTTTGATTATAGCTCTTCCTTGGTTGATGGTATCCTCTTCCTTTGTTCATATTGTAATTTTCTTCATAGTCGCTATTCTCCATCTTCCCCTGTAGACACTTAGAAGCAAAATGTCCTAGTCTACCACAATTAAAACATACAATATAAGACTTACTTGTATACTTACCTGCGCCCTTCTTTGGCCTCCTCATAAAGTGAGCTTCTCCTTCGTCTATTTCACCAAATTCATCATTAGGTTACTGTACCTTGTCCTTTCCTCTTTAAGCAACCTTGAAAGCTACCTGTCTCTTTGATGGTTTATCTTCAATCCTCATTTTGTAGGCAATAAGGATGCCATGTAAATCATCCTTGGTCAATTTATCCAACTCTCTTAGTTCTTCAATTGTGGATATTTTACAATCAAACCTCTTAGGTAGAGATCTCAATATATTTTGTACAATATTTGCCTCATTGATCTTCGCACCAAGTCCCACCATAGTGTTAACAATTTTGTCAACACCAAGAAAATATTCAGCTATGTTCTCTTCTTCCTTCATTCTAAGGATTTCAAATCTTGCCTTGTAAGTTTAAAGCTTAGCCTTTTTCACTTTTGCATCCCCCTCATAAATGCTATTTAGCTTATCCCATATTGCCTTTGCAGTTTTATAATGCACCAACTTTATGAATTCAGATTCTCCCAATCCACATAATATGGCATTCATCTCTTTTGAATTGTTTTCACTCTCTTTTAGCATCTTTGTCCATAAGACATGTCGTAGGTATAGTAGATACATCTTCATTGGATTACCATATGTCATATACCAAAGCACTATGATTTTTTTTATTCTTAAGCTCCAGAAGGCATAATTAGTTCCATTAAACAATGGTGCCCTATTTGATGAGAATCCATACATTTCTTATCTGACCATTTGTGCTCTCCTCAAATCTACCTTTTAGCTATTAGGCTAATTTTGAAGAAACCCGCTCTAATACCAATTGTTGAGCACACCATAATCAATATCTAACAATCCCTGACTTTTCAAAACTCAATCACAATTAAAATCATTCAAATAAGATCTAACAATTTGGAACACAATGAGAACATATGGTTTATGTGGAAACCCTTTCAAGAGAAAACCACAACACATAATATTGCATATATATTATAGTTTAATCTTCTTCTTCTTGTAGGCTCCAACCTACTATTAGAGTCTCCAATCTCTATACCAATCTCTATACAAACTAAGCTCCAACTTAGCAAGAGGATCCAACCTCTACTTGATAGGCTCCAACCCCCAACACACAAACTAAGCTCCAACCCAACAAGAGGCTCCAACCTCTATTTGATAGGCTCCGACTTGTTTAATTCTTCAATGTTAATATAAATCTTCCACAAAATCTGATTCAGATATAACCACTCTCTTCCTTCTCAAATTTGATTATTATCATGCATCACACAATACACTTCTCTCAAATCTAATCACAAATTACAAGTTTGATTCAATTTCAAATCCAATTACTTTCATACACTTTTGAATTCTTTTACAAATCTGCTATTAGATCTTTCTAATTCTATTATAAATCTGTTTACATACTTGCATGAAGATCTTCTATAAACTTTCTATAAATCTCTTTCAAATTTGATCATAAACCTGCTTAAAACTTCTTTACAATGACATTATTTTACACATCAGAATTAGACTTCATTTTCTGCACTTTTTCTTCCTTTTGATTTGCCTTTTCACATAATCTTTTTTGAACTTACTTTGCTACCTTCTCAACATTTGCAACTTGCTTTTATATTATCCAAGGAGGGCGACTTCTCACAATAGATACAATTGATCATAAAGGAGGCAACTTTTATTAACTATGCACTCTTTCATAAATAAGTAAGTATTAATCTATTGGGTCGACCTCATTAGTAAGCATTAATCTTTAATTGTACCTCTTTAAAATTTAATCGCTGCTATTTAATTATCTCAAATTTGAGTCACCAGCTTTATAAATTCTTGTTTCTTTTCAATAGTGATTGTTGCTCTCAATCAAGTTCATAGCTCCTTTAAATTGCTCTTAATGATTAGCTATCCTCTCATAAAAGATTGCTATCTTTTTCATAAAGTAATCGCTGCATTATTGGATATTTTAATTTCTGTTCCTAACACCTCCTTAATATATGTATATGCCTTAGATTAAAAATGGATTTCTTCTAGACAAAGTCTGTTATCTTAATGCAGGTCGGCTAGGACTAGTCAATACATTGATTTTATTTGCAAAGTTGGTCAACAATAGTTAGAGATTTGTATATATAATAATTTGTAAGCGAGTCAACCTTAGTATGAAGTTGGATGTTTCTTATATATAAGATCTGATCTTTTAATAATCAATAATGCAGGTTGGTCTTTAGCAACTTCTTATTATTTTTCTTTTCTTCAATCAATAATCTTGTCTATTTTAATTTCTTCATCCTATCCAATGTACATTGTTTTGAATATAATCTTAATTTCCCTCTCGACATCAATGATAATAAATTCGTTTATTTGTCTTGACATCAATGACTTTGACAATTCCCATGACAAACTCAATTACTACCTTGTCCACCTTTGATATCAATGACAAATTCCAACAATATATACATTGTTATTCGTAATTCATATTTTAAAACTCACTTCCCAATAATATTTTTGCTAAAAATAATATTTATCTCCAATAGATCTCTTATATTCCAATTTCTTGTTTTCCTTTTGCCAATCCACTTGATTCATTTCTCCACTAGCAAGTGATCTCCCTTTTATATCTTATTATTGAGGAGTCACAACCTTTCATATTTGAAGAAGTCAAAACCTTTCATATTTGAAGGAGTCAAAACCTTTCATATTTGAAAGAGATAACCTTTCATATTAAAAGTCACAACCTTTCATTTTAGGAGTCACATCATATTTATTCTTTCTCAAATGAAATGCTCTCCCTTTTATATCTCAAGTTTGAGGGAGTCACACCTTTTCACCTTAATAGTTACAACCCTTCATTGCTGCATTTGGAGAAAATAATTTAATTTTAAATAAGTTAATTTATTAGTGATTATGTCTCTTACTTGTAATTAGTCATAATAATTCTTTTCCTTTTTCTTTTCCTTCTAGATCTACCTTATATACATTATCTTGCTTAAGGGACACAACTCCTCGTATATTGGTTGGCCATTATTAACTACTTAACCTTTATTTAATCCTAGTTTGGTGTAATATTAGTTATCTTTATTAATTTCTTTTGAACATAGGCTGCAGAAATTTAGGAATAAAACATGACATTACACTTGGGGAATATTTTCTTGTAAATTAATTTCTTTTGAACATAGGCTGCAAACATTTAGGAATAAATTAGGACATTACACTTGGGGAATATTTTCTTGTATAAGTATAATGGCCAATTAGACCCTATTCAACATGCAAGAAAAATATAATTTCTTTGCTTGACTATTACGTTTGAGGACCATGTCTTGGTGTTGTACTAATACAATTTTTTTGTATTATGTCAAGTTTATTAATTTAAACTTTTTATCTTTTTGCCTAATCAAAGTTATGTTTCAAAGCCTTGTCTTGTCTTACTAAGGAGAATGAAGAGGTGAGTTTTGAAGGTAAAAAATCTACAACTTAGGTTTGAAAAGTTTGTCACAATGAATGAAATCATTCTTTGCATTGATCAAACTTGCAAATCCATGTTAGAGAATGCATCATAAAGAAGGGCCTACTTTCGAAATTTGACATGTAGTTTACATTGTCCAACATGCTAATAGCAATGGAAAACATGAAAAATCTAAGTCAAAATGTTTTAGCAAAAGTATCAAAAGCATGCTAATATGTAGAAAAACAAAGTTTGAGTTTCACAATTTTCATCACTATGTAAGGGTGCACACTTATCAATAAGTAAGACTATTTCAAATTTCAAAAGCATGCAAATATAGTCAATGGTGCATGTCATTTGAGGGTGGAAGTAGGTTTGAAAGTTAAATGGGTTGTGAGTGCATTTTTGAGTGTGTGCCTAGAAGCATCAAGATAAGCTTTCAAACTCAAAAAAATGATCATCTAATTTACGGTGTCTTATATAGAGTGATCATTGATGAAATAAGTCAAAATTTGTCACCACACGTCAAAGTGTGTGCCTCTATATGGAAAAACCAATTTGCATGATTCAAAGCTCGTAAATGTAAGGCCAACCTATTTTGCAACACTAGTAGTGTCCAATTAATTTTATGATGTGATAATTTTATCTACCTTTGGGACAATTACGTCATTCTCCAACCTTTCATCATGTACTTTTTATAAATCTTCTTGCAATATTAGATTTCAAAATATGGTTATTCTAGTTAGTAGAGAATGTTAATTGGTTTTTCTTATAATTATTATACGAATATGGATAAAAGGACTTAAACATAATCAATAGGAGTCAATTTTCATTCAATGTGATGTAGATATTGATGTTATTGTTATCATATGCATTATATGGATGTTTTGAAACTTTCCCAAAAAAAAATATATCATTTGATTACATTCATGACCTAATTGAATTTAGGATGATATTGATTTTGATTTTAGCAACATATGATTGTCATTGTAGAAATACGCTAATTGTTTTGATTAAGGTAAACACTTTTTATTAGAGTTATGAACCGAAAAATGGGTTTCAAAAGGAACCCAACACCTTAATACAAAAAAGCAACAAGGATCAAGGAACAACTAGAAAAGGAACATGCCTAAAAAAGACCCCAAAGAATTGACAATGAAAAACAAAGGATGTTGAACAAACATTCAAGGTGGTTTTTTATCCAAACCTCACTAAAGGGCTCTGAAGCGGAGTGGGACCGAGATGAAAGTCTTGTGAATTTTTGAATGAAAAGCCTCAACCGAGGGACTCTCAAACATAGCTTCAAGATTTCTTTTAACCTTGCAAGAATCTCTGCCCTTGTTAGTGAGGTCCTACACAATAGTTTCCAACACCTTCTCACTGTCAAGAGGCTGAGGACACATCACAACTAGTGACATGTCCTTAGAAGAAGGCCCAAGTGAATCCAAAACCAAACCTTTACACCCCATCCTATAGTTCTCTTTTTCATGATGAAAAAATGGCGAAGAGGACTAATAGTGAATTTCCTACTTGTAGACACCTAACTTGGAGCATAATTTGATAGTGCTAGGCGAAACCTTATTAGTTTAGACACAAAATTGAAATCTGACATAACAAATTTTTTTTTGAGATTTTGTAACATTGTAAATTGAAACCCATTAACCAATAACATTAGCTATACCTTGGAAGATACTTTCAGCCGCATATTCTAAAGGGAGCTCAGGTAAATGAACCCAAATAGTAGCCATGTTAACTTTGATATCATGAAAGCTAGTAGTCCATCTTTGTAAATGAAGATAAGCCATCCCAAAAAATTAGGGACCTCCTTGTAGAACTCTTAGAACAATCCTCCATAAATTGAAAAAAGAACAAGAGGTATCTGTTTAACAAGGTTGTAACACCAGGAATACTTGAAATAGCTCAACATTGGATGCCCAACTACATATAACATCAATGTTTGGTTGATATCCAAAAAATCTTCCAATAAGGGAAAAATTCATATGAGTAAAGACTATATCCAATGATAATTCAAGAACCCTGAAGGAGGCATAGGGAAAGAAAGCCAAGGCTAGGAGGACCAAGCAAGACCAAGTCCTGCAAGAGAGGAGCATAAGAGGAAGCACAAGGCCCCACGACAAAGATTACGTCTCCTTCATTGCAAGCCTGCACCACATGCAAGGGAGGAGAAGGCATACAGGTTAGGACACCTTACATAGTGACCTGATCAACAAGGAGAGAAAAGTGGGCCACCTCTTGAGGAGGCAACCCCTTACCCAAGCTAACATTGGAATAATGAGCATACTTATAAATTATCGCTCACGAACAATCAATAGGATGAGAAGGCAAGAGATCTGATTCATGCAAATGAGAAGCAAGACGAATATCATTTTTAAGTTGGGGGGCAACATCTACAACCCTAAAACAACTTTTCAGCGAGCTCTCAATGGACCCGACACAATTGGGAAGGATGTTGAGGCCGCTGCTAGGGAAAGGAACCAAAAAATTTGAATAGGAAGCAAGCTCAACCAACACTTAATCACACTCAGGAGTGGCAGGAGAATCAAGACAAGTGCCCAACAACCTAGCCTCAAGGAAAATGTCTAGTTGCAATTCATCCTCTTTAGAAATGTCCCAAAAATCCTTCCCATCCATGTCTTTCGAGTCCTCTTTGTCCTCTCCATCAATCCTCTCAGATTTGAAACCCCCACCATCATGCCAGTTCCCACTCATCTTTTTCATTTTCTTTGTAATTGTTTAGTTAATGCTTAGGATTTAGCTGCCCTTATTGGATATACAATTGTGTGTTAATCTTGAGTTAACACTAAGTAGTGGCAATATTAACATTGATACAAAAAGGACACTTGATAAGTGAGTTTGTTCGTATATTAGTTGTTTAGCTACTAATATCTTGATATTTGTAAGTTATTGTGCATTTAGTTAAGTAAACTTGAATAGTATGATGTGATGTTTGCAACTCCATGTTTCACACTATTGTTTAACAAGGTATTTTGAGTTGAGAATGAAGTAGATGGTAAATGTTGTGGAAACACCAATTTGGAGAATATGTGGAATATTGGTATGATTTGATTTAAATATTAAAATTGTGACTTTTGATGTCAATATTCATTTATGAGGAATTGATAAAGACAAAGGGAAGTTTTATAGTATCAAAGAAGAAATAGTGGGGGTGAGGACAAAATGACCATAGTTAACTATTTTGGACCAAAATTATCAACCAAATCTCTATCCACTGTCTATGAGGAGGAATTACTATTTTCTTTCAAAATAGGATTCCTACAAAAATCATTGCATTCATGGTGTTGGCTTTCAAACATGATTCTCACAAATCTCAAATACTAACTTCAAAGCCTAAGGCTAAAGGTTGTCAACAATGGTAATGAGCAAGGATTATAATTAGACATTTACATGGATGGACCAATGCATTAAGAGTGAGTAATCCCTCCTTCACTTTGGACTATATTAGATCTAGAAGGGTGTCCTAGATTTACTCTTAACAATATGGTTAAAGCATGATGGTAGAACAACATATAAATATTCAACAACTATACCTAGTATGTGTTAGACCCCAAAATTTATCACCAAATATATCATACATTAGTTGTTTGTAAGACCTCCTCTTAAGTTGATGATAATATTCTTATATGTGCACTTAGATATAACAACACTATGTATTCATGTGGATAGTTTACCTTTAGCCAACCATGCACAAGATGACAATGTACTCAAGAGTTTCTCCAATGACCTAGTAGTATTAGCTTGCATGAAATATGATACTAGCTATGTCAATGCAACACATGAGCATACGTGATCCTTATGCTCAAATTAAACTAATGGGGATAAAGATATTGGGATGAAGAAATATTTGATCATTCACCATTCAAGGCTAATTCCTACTCCACTAGGCAATGAAATCACAAATTATAAGGAGAAGAGCACCCTTATAAAGCACAAATCTAGATTTATACTTGCATACACAAACCAATGATAAGGTTTATGTAACCAAGAATCTTAGAATCCATCTCAAAGCTACAATATCCCAAATGAAATGAAAGGGAGACCATCACAAAATCTTGAAATTCCTTAAAATTCTATCACACATTCATCTAACATTCATTACATTCATAGCAAAAAATATTGTAAGAGGAAACTCACAACTAGGTTCAAAGATTTTCCTAAATGATTGCAACTTGCTATGGATATAGTTAGATACATACATGAATTCTTTTTAAAACCCTTGTGATTTACGTATAAAGAAATCTGATTGCAAAAGAAATCTCTTTTATATATGATGTAAGATGGTCAAGAGGAGCAAAACATCCTTCTAATGCTTAGATGATTAGCTCAATAGTTGCATTGTAGACCTACAATCAGGATCAAGCAAGCATGAAACAAGAATAAAACTTAACAAACAAATTTAAATTTTTATGTGGTACTCAATTGATACCTTTGGTTGAAGTTAAGAGGCAAGTGCCCCAAAATGAAAACATTAAAAAAGCCTCTCAAAGACCTCTTCTTGCACACTAAGAGTATGGATAGTGTTGTATCCTACATAACTAGAACCTTGTAATCCCACAATCTCGAACTAGCATGTAATACTAGATCACAGTGAACTGACAGTGAGTCTCAGTAGTCACACAGCCTAGAGTAGAGTCACACAATCTAGAGTGGAGTCTCAGACATTCACACTACTTTGATCAAAGAGTTTTAATTCAGTAAATGACTAAGAGTCATCTATCACATACACTACTCAGGGCTGATTTGACTTAAGGCTATCTTAAGCTGCGTATAGGTATTTCCTTCAATGGATAGTCCATCATCCCAGATAACCTACAACCATATTAATCTATTTGGAATTAACTACTTAACAGGTAAATACACAAGCTAGGTATTCCTTCTATGGATAGTCCATCATCCTAGATAACCTACATACTTGGATAACATGACTTATGTGTAAGTATATTAATCCTTCTCCCATACTGGATGCCCTCTCCTAGGAGAAAACACAAGCTTTCCTAATTAAATCAATAACTTAGTTAAGTCTTCCATATGTGCTTTTCATGTTCACTCATACCTAGTATATAATACTTATGATAAACACCCATCACCTACTATGGAGTAAATACAAAAACATTGCATCCCATGTTCAAACATATCTAGTATAATTAAATACTTGTGTCAAGCAATCTCTATACATTATGAAAACAACTTAAAAGCTTCGATCCCTTTTTTCAAAGACAATATTAAATACTTCTACTACTGAAACAGAAAATACATTTCATGCAGCATAGGAAACACATCAATTCCATGTAAATAATAAAAAGGAGTTCCCATGCCTGTTATCGCTTATCCCAGACAATGATGACAGTGCAACCTTCTTCAACAATAGTTCAACTTAATTCAACTTTCCAACACAATTCCCTCTCCCTTTCTTGTTGATAGCACACTTCTCTCAAGTAATAAGACAACTCTTCCTCAAAAAAGCTCACTCTTTTCTCACTCATTAACAGATAATAATGACTGAGAAAAAATCAAATATGATAAACAGCTAAGGACGTATACTCTTGGTATGATATGCCTCCCTCAAGTGAAATGGGAGAATATAAATAATGGTCACTCATAAATGAGAATGATTATGAATGATTGTAAATAATGATTACTCAAGAATGGGTAAGAATCAAAATGTGTTTCAAGTGAGTTGGTGTGACTATTTATAGAGCAGCCATCCTTTATAAATCCTATAGTTTTCGCACGAAGAATGACATCCATTTCATGCAACATGATTCAACACAAAGGTGGCGATGATAGAAGCTCAAACTCAGCAAAAAGCATAACAGATCGAGTTTCATATTGACAACATTCAAAAGACCATTTCAACCCGGACATGGAGAATTCATATTTTTCTTCCAAAATGACATCTATAGGAAAGCGAAAACAAAGGTGGTGCCAAAACCAGCAAGTTGGTGCTATTCTTAGGTGAGAAGAATATGTCAATGATAATTTAGCAACACATAACGTGAATCGATTGTTCTTTGGGTTGAGTCGACTGAACTTCATAAATGTGTTGGACTTAGTCCATGTCTTTTTCCATTTCCCATATCAACCAAATCAAAGCCAATAGATATTAGACATATTGCTATGTCTTACTCGTGTATTCTTGGTTGGTGAGTGTCGTGTATGATCCAAAGTTGACTTCCAGAATAATGTCAAGTATCGACACATATTTTAGCCATGGACTTATGATGTCAAAAGAAGTCTTCAATAAATTGGATTCTATCTTCCAAGGGCTAGGTATTCTCTTCCTACACTGGTCTCTACCATTTGTCATTG
>VDFB02372784.1:0-55972 GCA_007258455.2 Sequoia sempervirens | reverse complement strand
GGAAGAAGTTGAACATTATTTCAGTCATAACTATGAAAGAAGTGGGGAAAACATAATATCAGACCTGTGTGTGCATTCCATCTTGAAAGCCATTTCAATATATGTATAGTCTGAAACTCTTATCTGAGAATTGAGATATCTGAATAGTCACTGCTGAAGTCAAATTGGGGCAAGCAAACTAAATATAAATCTGAATAATCAAATTAAACAAGGTGGGACAGCGAAATGACCATTATGGCAAAGTTGTTTAGCAATAAACAGGCATTAAAAGATCTTGAACAATCACAATCCAAACTCAATCAAGAGTTGTTGCGTTTAGAGCGAACCCTTTCAGAGTTTGGGTTGCCTAAAAGATGCAATTCACGTCCTACCAGCAAAGGTCCAACACTACAAAACAAAGAAGAAGTGATTAGCATGTTCAAGGAGTATAGCATTCTTCCTCAAAAAATTAAGAAGGAACTTCCTTTCATAAGTTACATGGATTTGCACCCGAGTCTTTGCCATAAGACAGAGTTTGCAAGGAAGAAATATCACACTATATCTCATGAATTGTTTACACATGAAATGGATAGAGAACCTACACATAAGGATGATACAACTCTTCATCAAAATGATGTGGTGTCTTCAAATTATGATGAGGTATGCAGAAATTTATATGATGAATTTGATAGACAGGCTGATTTGATTCAAGAAGACACTAGAACAGCTTTGGCTAATGATTTATCTACATCATCCTTGCAAGAGGTGACTCAAGAAGTTTCTACTATAGAGGCTACTTCTGATGTTCATGACAGCGATGATGAAACTTTGCATGAGCATGAGACATCAGTGTTTTCACATGTGCAAAATGATCCTATGGAATTGTCGCGTGAAAGTACTCAAGAATTAGGTACTAATGATGCATTGTATATAGTGGATTCATGTCATGGTGAGTCTGATTTTCTAGATCAGACCTTTGAAAACAAGCTAGAAGATTCATATGTTGATATGGAATCCCAGGATCATGCTTTGGATGGGCATGCAGTTACTTTGGGAGTGGAAGTGTGTGAAGATACTGTCATACCAGCAACTTCTACCTTATCAGTTGAGCCATCCTTTGAGGTACAAAGCAACAGTACCTTAGATGTTGATGTGTGCTTGGATGAAAGCACACATGATGTTGCTTATCATGTAGTGAGTGATGATGACTCAACCTCTTACTATAGTGCAGATTTGGGTGGAAATGATGACATACGGGGGTATCATCATTTGGCAGGGTAGTTGAAGGTTAGTGATGACAAGATTATTACAGCCTTGGAGCATTTTGATGTTGCTAGAAAAATGTTGGCGACCTATGGTTGGAGTGCTCCTATGTCAGATGAGCACGGTGTTAGTAGCCTATCCCTAGTAGAGTTCCATGCACTCCAAGAAGCTATTGGATTAATGAAACACAATTACTTGCAGCTACTTGCTGATAGGGACTTTCTTCTCGAGTGGGATTGTATTTGTTATGACGCACTAAAAAGGAAGGAGGAGCAGGTCGATGAGCTCACTCATGAGCTTGAGGTGACTATGGACTCATTGAAGAGCAGTCAATTGGCCTTTCAAGAGTCACAGTCATAGTTGGAGGAGCTTACCGTGGAGTTGAGTTTGGCACAGTTTCCACCAGCTGCAGATACAGTACAGTTATATACAGAGGCAGTTGATGAGGATCTTATATCCACAGGTTGTAGTGAGGATGTGGTTACATCTATCACAGACATTGGTGTAGTTAATTCAGATGGGATGAGTGTTTTGGTTGAGAGCTCTTGTGATGAGATAGTTGATTTTTCCGAGAGTTGTGTGACAGATCACGTCACTACTCCATCGTCATCACAGGAGATATGTAGGGCATCATCCAGTATGGAGATTTGTACTTATGCTGATTTGTTTCCCCAGGACTATGATGGTCAGCCATTGACAGAGGTGGGAGCATTTTATCTTGATTGCATAGTGAGGAGTGTTCATCACTTCTCCTTTAGTCCATACGCGGAGGATTTGATGATTCATCAATGCGGTTTGGCTCCTGAGTTATACCATCCGTTGTGGGATGGGTATTCACCATCTTCAGAAGATGGGATTAGCAGCTGCAAGCGCCAGACTCAGCGGTTTGTGGGGATTACTTGCAGGGACAGCTGTCAGTTTTACATCATGTTGATATGTATCCAACAGGGTTTGCTACTTCCTGGTCACAAGGTTTTCTTATGGGTACATGGTTACAGGATGACTGGCGGTTAGCTGGCATGATGGCTTGGCCAATAATCGCATCCAATTTTAGGGTTTAGCAGAGGGACGTGAGAGATTCAGTGTAGCAAATGCTTCTAGAAGTTCTTTTCTCCGCATGACAGATGGATGTGAATTCAGATTGTATAGGGATCCAGGTGGTGACAGTTTTGGCACTGGGTATTGGATGGGTCCCATTGGGTTACTTCACCACTCACAACATGGTGGTTGAGGCATTAGAGGCCGCTAGCATGGCCTAAGGATGATGACACGCATGTATCTCTACCTGGTTTGGGATCCGGTGGATAGCTGCCAGCTTGCTGTGTTTTGTTACGCCAGGAGACAGCTTAGAGATGTGCGGACACTTACGCCTCTTCTAGCCCTCCGAGGAGTTGGGTTTCGCTAGAGATTGCTTGGAGGAATTGTGAGGGCTGAATGTACGTCCCCAATTTTTGCAAGCATCAAAGTTCGATGGTTTTAGCCTTATCTTAGCCCCTTAGCTGGCCATGTCCTGCCAGAGGGTCTGTTGGAGCCAGCTTGGCTGGATTGTCAGAAACTTCTACCGCTTGGTTTTCGCTCGAGGTCACCTCGCCCCAATTTGGGTTACTTTCAGTAAGTTGAAATACAGAGCACTCCCTATTTTAGCAAGATGGTTTGTCATGTGCAAAAGTCAATCACTCTTATTCTTCAGCTTCCGCATCTGGCTCGCTAATCGGACGTGAAATTGAGAAAGATATTAATATTTTACCGTAAATTAAATATTAATTATTGGAAGCTGAGACATAAAAGTTATAAACATGTCATTTTAAATATTATGCAACCTTAAGTGATTTCTCGAAGGGTTCAATTCAACATTGAAGTTAAATTTCAATTATATTTTATACCTATTCTTTGGAAATATTAAAGATAAAATTCAATTTTATTTAAACATGCCTTTTGAGAAAAGCCTAACCCTCTGAGAATATAAGCATTTTCATTTTCAGAAGAAAAATTGATTGCGTTATGGAAATCAATTTTTTTTTATCGTTTTCTTCTCGAGAACGCCAAGGGTTTCAGCTGTTCATGCATTGGGAAAACGAGCTTCATCTTCGTTGCACTGTGAGGGCCGCGGAAATATCAACTCGACGACAGATTCTCGTGAGAGATATCTTCATTCAGAAGTTATCACAGAACGTTCACAGAGTCTTCTTTCAGCTTGCTGCAATAATCAGGATTTCATCAAAATATCGTTGCCTTTTTAGTTGCATGTTATCGGATCTTATTTGTAATCATTTCAGAAGATTAATAAATAGTCTAGCATCAGGAGTTTCAGTAGATTATATCATTTCCAGAGTTGTATTATTTTATTTAAATTTATTCAGCAATTTCTTTCAAAATCGCACTTCAATGGTTTATGCAATAAACACGTTCAAAAACAATCAAAACAAGCAGTTTTCAGAATCAGGGAGAACAGGGGTTTCTACACTACTATTGCATAGGGCAATGCATTGTAATGATTGAATCATTTAGATGAATAAAACATGTCCTTGTTATCAAATGAATGTATCCTATTTAAATGATTGTCTCATTTGTCTAATACTTCTATTGATGTAATTCTTGAATAAATGTCGCATGTAAGTTATGGAATAATGTTTATTCTAACTTTCGAGATGTTTTATGTATACTGCTTTGTTGTGAGCATATGACTCTCGTTGTCGTGTCATGGTGTGCAGAAAAGAGGACCATTCCTCCAGGCAGAGGAAAAATATCACTCAGGGAGGAGCTTGGTTGGATAAATAGTAACGAGAACCATTTGAGATAGTACCGAGAACCATTTGAGCATACACACACACACATTCCTTAGACTGAGTAACCAAGTTAGATAAGTTGGTCTTGATAAGTCATCCATAGGCTTTAGGAGTCTGGTTTACTTCTTTGTGCTTTGTGAGTGATGATTGTTTATTGTTAGACTTACTATTCTGTGACCCTTGTTTGGAAAATTTACATATATGTGTGTATATATGTATATATCAATGGAGTAATTATATTATATGATATATACATAGATACATAAATACATGTGTAAATATATAAATTTATATATTTTATAAGGTATAAAATATATGTATATATATTAAAGTAAGGTAATATATGCATATATATAAATATATATATATATACATTACGATGGTAATGTCAAAAATATATATATATATATATTTATATATATATATATATATATATATATATATATATTAATACCTAATATAAATACATATATTATAAAATATATAAATATATATAATCAAATATTTAAAGTGTAAATATTTATAAACTCCAACGTGTAAATATTTATAAACTCTAAGGTGTTAGAAATTAAAAGATTTAAATCTGTTAATATGAGAAAACATCATAAAGCGAACTATTGGGAGAAATATAGTCCCTAGACTTGAAGGAAATAAAAGTCTTCATTAATAAATCGAGCCTTTGTTTTAAAACATAAGGAACAATATGAATCGAAATATTTGGAGGTAAACATTTGAAATAAACCAAAAATATTTGTTGAAAGCTCTTCCCGTAAAATGAAGGAAAGCTTCAAACGTAGGAAAAAATGGAGGAAAGTTTCAAACATTGGAGAAGAGGAAACGCCAGTCAGATGGAATGTGTTGTTGCAAGCTTAAACTTGACAAATTCGCAGCAGTCATGAGTCATTCTCTGTTATGCGCCAAAGAGGGATGTTTTTCCTATAAGTGCCAATTTTGAGTTTTGAGTTGAATAAATCTGGTAATGTTGGCTCCAAGAGGGTCGAATCACTCCTTTTTATGATGATATAGGGTTTAGAAATCTGCCAGGTAGCATTTGAATGAGTCTGGGTGCCTTGTTGTCATTTTACATGCCCACAATGAAGAAATTTGTTACAATTACAGGCCTATAAATACACGCCCAGCCATTCTTTATTGGACATTTTTGTACAATTTGATTCTTGCGTTTTTAAGAGTTCCCATATCCATTTATTGAGTTGTTCAGTTTTCTTTATTGCTGCATTTTTCTTGATGCTGAGTGTGTGAAATACAGAAGTTTTTACCAGTAATTATCAAATTACTGTGTTAAATCTTTTTTTTAGCTTTGAGTGGAGTGAAGCCATAGTTGAGTAAACTTCTATTAGAGGAGTGCAATTTGTGAAGAGTGACTTGAGAGATCACCATAGTTTGAGAAACTTGCAAAGAAGCCATCTTCATTAGGAATTCTGGAAGTTGCTGAAGGATTGTCAAGAAGAGCAGTGTTGGGAGAAGGAGCTTTAAATCTCAGGCATGAAATCTATTTTATTGTGATTCTTTGTTTGAGATGCTGCATACTCTTGGTCTTGTGTTTGTTGTTTGCAAGTAGCTCAAAGTTAATTAGAACTGTCTTGTTAAACTTTCATATACAATGCATTTAAGGGTAAATGTATAAGGGAATTCAATGCATTTAAGGGTAAATGTATAAGGGAATTTCATTACAATTGAGGGTAAATGTATAAGGGAATTCAATGCATTTTAAAGGTAGAATGAATGAGGGATTTAAGGATAAAGGGATTGTAAAAAGGGAATCAAATGTTTAAGGAGCTTCAGGGTTAAGCTTTACTTAACTTGCATTATAGGGAAATAATGGGGAAAGATTTTAAAGGAGGGTTTTATATGCATTTGATTGAGTTTTGCATTTTTGTATGATCTCCATATAAGGAGAGTACATAGAGTAAATACTAAATACTAGGACGGGGATGATAGCATCGAGTCAAGTACAATCCACAGCTTAAGTTAATAGATTAACTTAGTGAAGCTTGCATAACTCCTAGGATATTGATTTCCAGAATAAGAGAGGATTTGAGTTTACTTGTTATGATGTTTCATTTCTAGTAGGCTAGTATGATTGTAGGATGTCTGGGGTGACAGATTCACCCACTGAAGGGAAAAACCTATGCATAAAGTAATGAAGCCTTAAGTCAAATCGGCCCTGAGTAGTGTTTATGATAGATGACCTTCATTTGAAGTACTGAATGAGAATATTTTGGCCAAAGTAGTGAAATGTACAACATCCACTTAGGTGTGAGATAGTTGAGAATACACTGTCAGTTCATTGTGATCTGAGTACTAGTTTGAGATTGTGAAATAGCAAGGTTCTAGTTGTGTAGGACACGGCACTATGCTCAGTTGGTAATCGTTAAAGGGTACCCTACCAATCTCTTCTTCGAAGGGAGGGCCATTTATCTAACGACAGGTGTGCAGGGGACCGCATTATAAGTCCGTGGTTGGCGGAAAAGCGCCCGAGTGATGTTTCTCCTCCACAGCAAGCCGCCGATGTACCAAGATTTGAAAGGACGGACTCCTGGACCTTCTTACTTCTATTTGTTCAAAAGCTCTCGAGCTATGTATGTAATTGTATTACTTTTGTGTTCTGATTTATATTTGCAATGAAAGTGGAATTCATATGGAAATATATTGTAACTTGTATGCATTTATCAATGAAGAAAGGAGAAGTTTTGTTGTAATGTCTTTATTACTTGTTACCTTTATATGTTTGGAGTAAAATTGGAAAAAAAAATTAATTTACGTACGGGTTAGGTTGTTTCAAGTGGAAACAACCGAAGCTCGACCAACAGCCAACAACTCACAAAGGTGGACTGCTTCAAGGTTAGCCTTAATCATAACCACTTAATTATTAGCTACAAACTTTAAAGAACGATGTAGAGTGGAAGTCACAACTCCCATAGCATGAATCCATGGTCTACCCAGAAGAAGGTTGTAAGGGGCCAGGCATCACATACACAAGAGTGGGTAAGGTAACGGGTCCAAGCCACAAAGGCAAGATTATCATGCCTAGGGCTTGTCGACCAGCATTATCAAATCCACGAATATATAAAGAAGAAGCAGCTAAAGAAGAAGAATCAATATTAAACGTAGGTAGTAGATACACTCATTTTTGTGGAACTATCGGAATGCATCGAAATCGGAAACTAACTGCACCAGAGTGATCCCGATGAAGAATAAAGATGAATGGAACCAACTAGGTGACTTACTATAAATAGACACTCTCTCCAAGAATCTTGGCGCCCAAACCAAAAGCCAGAAATAACATCTGAGAGCATCAAATAACTCCTCGAAATCATTTGAGCACAGACACAAACCCAAAAACCCATCTCCAACTGCAAAGCATGAGAACCCTAAAATGGGAACATTACATCTATTTATATTATATCATACAAACTTTAAAATGATATTTAAAATTTATGGTATCATTTGTAGTAGCTATTTACCTGTCAATCATAAGAAGATGCACTCCGTCACTGTGCTTTTCAATTGCTTTTTGTAGTTGGGGACGTATTGTCTGTAAAACACAAATATCAGTAAAAACAATATTCTAGCACATTTTATAGAAAAAGTGTGCCAAAACAATAGAATATTTAAATAAGTTTTGAATGGTTACAATATATTATGTAATCATTTGTCAAGCTTCAAAAGAGAATTAAGTATGATTTACAAAATTGTTAATTTTGGAAATAAGGAATGTAATAGTCTATCATCACTATCAAGTTTTACCTTTAGAGCAGCTAAAAACTCAAAACTGTTGTAACATCGAATGTATAAGAGTCGCTCCATACAAGACACAAACAACTCATCCTCCTGATATATGGGTGTTAGCAAAGAAGCTTGACTTCCTTGCTTATCGTTTGATCTAATTTCTTTTCTTGAATACATGTTATGGTGTGTTCCTAGTCCTGCATATTTCTCATGTCAAACTATACTCTCAAACTCTGATCATATTTCAACATCCTCGAAATACCTTTAAATAATTATATCTATTCTTCCACAACACTCATGCACTTTGAAATTAAGCCAAAAATAATGTTTGAATACAAAAAGGCAAAAAGAAATGTACCTAGCTTGTATTATAAATGATCAAAAGACTAGAATATTTCTTGCATTCATAATTATTCCATGCCTAAAGCAAAGAATCCTATATCAAATAAGAAAAAAAATTTCCATCATATTTATTCTACCATTCCTCCAATTTACATGCTCATTAAAATAATTAGCAAAAAAGCACAATGGTGTGAAAAAAACAAAACACGATAGCAGCAACAAGAAATAAAGACAATTTTTGAATATTTTATCTCCCAAAGGCAAGATAGAAAAAGGGCAAATGTAGATCCAATCAGCGCATTTCTAGAGTCTGTTATTATATTTTTGTCTTGTAAATTCAGTAAGACTATTGCATTTTAATCATAATAAATTGTCTATTGGCATCTCCTACTAACAAAAAAGTCCATAGATGCTATGGTTAGACATTTTGATAGATTTATTGAGTTCTCATCAAAGATGATACATTTGGTATGATGTGGTATTTTCTCAGTTGGATTTATCTGATTAATTGATGCTTTGCAATAATTTAATGTTTTCAATTATCATCCAATTGGGGAGATTTTATTTATACCATGTCATATTTGAGGATAGCGATGTCATCTAATTTATGTGCAGATTACAAGATCCATACCAAAAAGTTAAAACCAATAAAGGGTCAAGGGGGGTGAATTGTTACATAGAAGTAAACAAGGTGACTTAAGGGAGGAAGCCTATGTAAGAATTCCTCTCCTTCCTACTTCTGAAGCTCAACTTAGAGTTTGTGTTTTTTTGTATATTTGCCCTTTTTGTGTATTTTTAAAGAAAATAATGCTAGGCATGAAATAAAATACTAGAAATGAAATATAAACCCTACTGCAGCAAATAGATAATTTTATTGATTCACTTGAAAAGCTTTTACAATAGGGCATACCCAGAATACAATCTTCTGATATTAAAAGATGTTGAAATCCTTATTCTGAAATTCTTCTGTAAATCTAATGAAGCACGAACTTGACCTGTGGATGAAGCCAACAATTAAGCACCTTCGGCTGATATTTCACAACCTCAGCATGCTGTTGCAATGAAGCAGCTACGCTCTCCAATGCCGATACGTTGGCAGAAAACCCTAGGGCTCCCTTCTCCAAACGCCAAAGAGAAATCATAAACCAAATATCAAATCCTCCCTCTCCCAAATGAGCCCCTTAAGATTCTTTTATACTTTTCGTGGAGGAGCTCACACACTTTTCTCACCAATGTGGGATAAAAGATAATAGGCCGATTACCTCCATTTTTCCTTTTAAATCATTTTAAAATAATATAATGTTTGCACTTTGGAATATCAAAATATGTTCTTGATATTGGCGCCCAAGTAATTAATTAAAATGGCCGCCTTTTTAATGATGAATGGACCCTCAAGTCATAAAGTGCAAATATAATGTTATAATATAATATTAAAATATTAATTATTATTAAAGTCACCTTTAATAATAATTAAACGTTATAACTTAGGCAAAACTCCTTATTTCACCAACTCAACTGAATTTGGGAATCGACACTGCCAACATGCGAACTGCTATAAATAGAATTGTTTGCCGACTGACTTACTATAAATAGTAAGTATGTGAAACTGAGTCAACTGAAGGCTAAGCTTGAACCCACACGAGACATTGAAGGAGAAATTTCTTTGATCACCGCCAAAAGAGACCCTCTAACCATACATATTAGCCTATGAGGGCCAGGAATAGGCTAAATCCACCGAACTTTGATGCTCGCAAAATTGGGGACATTACAACCTAGGACATGGACAACATTTCAAACAATGGATGACACTTTCAAGTAAAGACAATTTGTGGAAATTAAATTCTTACAAAAAATGATTTATGAGGACTAACAAAATGAAATACTTTTGAACAGTGTTCCACGAGGACGTGTCCCTCCCCCTCCCCCAATCCCCACATTTCCAAGATAGGGATGTCTTTGAGACGTGGGGACGAGTGGGGGACATCCCCCTGTCGTACCGCCACCACCATCGGGACGTCGGATTTTGTAGAGAGATGTCGAAGACGTCTCTGGGACATCTCAGGGACACCTAACCGTCCTTCAAGCATCCCGGGGACGCCTAGATGTCTCCTATGTTGGGAAAGCAAAAAAAATATTTAAATTTCTTTATAATTTTTAGAAATTTGTGCCTTCAATCGAGCCCTAAAGGAAAGTGAGGCCCCTCCATTGCTTCTAACCTCTACAAAAGATTCTCAAATCCTCTATTTTTGGTCACATTTGGTTTTTCTTGTTTGGTAATGGCTAGGTGAAGAGGAGAGAAAACAGCGAGAAGAGTGAGTGAAAGAGTGAGATTGAGGTGCTGCAAGTGCAAGAGGGGTGAGAAGGAAAAAGAAGAAGAGTAGGATTCCACACCAACTTAGAAGGATTTTTCAAGCACAAGGTAGGTTTCTATGGCTGTTTTTTGAAGTTTTTTCAATATTTTTTTGTTTTTTTTTTCTAAGTTTTTAGTTTCATTTTCAAAACCTTGTTTGATGTTGAATCTTGGTGGAAAAATGAAAAATGAACAATGAACATTAAAATGGAAATATGAATATGCATTTACAGCCATTTTTATGAAATTATGATTAAAAAAGATGTAATTCTTATACATCTTTTTATAACTAGTTTTTCAAGTACTATATGTATATTCTATAGAAAATATTCTCTTTTCTTGGATGAACTAAAAGCAATGTGTCATTTGCAAATTAGGAATATTTTCTAAACTTCTGCAATTGACATAAATAATCATGCATGCTTTGATACCACTGTAATATCCCCAATGGAATATTTTCAATTACATGCTCTAATACCACTGTAATATCCCCAATGGAATATTTTCTAAACTTCTGCAATTGACATAAATAATCATGAATGCTCTAATATCACTGTAATATCCCCAATGGAATATTTTCTAAACTTCTGCAATTGACATAAATAATCATGCATGCTCTGATACCACTATAAGAACCCTTGCTTATTCTACCCTAAATTTTTCAGTTTGTGTAGTTTAGCATTTTGTCAAACACTTTTCTGTAAGAACCCCTTGCCAATTTGACCTAAATTTTTCAATTTAGGTTGTTTGACATTTTGTCAAATACTTTGCATGCAATCTGATTTTCTGAATATGCTGATGGTTTTGGATATTTATTTGATGATTTTTGCTTTATGTTTTGTTGTGCAATGACATAAAATGATAACATACAATTATATAAAGCAACACGATAGAAAGGGACACTAATTGCTTCTTATTTCTCCTTAAAAAACAAAGTATATCAGACCTAATAAGGTTCTGATTTGAGTACAACAGCAAGCTATTCAAGTCTGATTTTCACACCAAAAGGAAGTTTATTGACAAGGCAAACATACCCGGTTACAATGAAGAAATATTGGACAATAAGAACAATGATGTGAAGAAGATAATGGCTGGATATGAAGTGATTTTCTGAGTATTTTCAGACCAGCAACTCCTCCAATGCAAATCTGGAAATAAAGCTCAAAATAATACCCTTATCAATGTCCAAAACTCCTCCAATGCAAATTGACTAGGGCAATTATGAAACCCTTGAAACCCTAGACTGAAAATAGGTCCAAAAGATGCCGAATGTAGCCTCAAAACCCTTGCACCTGCAATCTGAAATAATGATACTGAAATCTGAAACTAAAATCTACAATTCCTCCAAAACCCTAGTCGCCCAAAACAAAGGAAAAATCATATAAAATCAAGGACAGCTCCAAAAATTCTGAAACCACCTCCAAATGATGCCAAAAAGTCCCTAGATCTGGTCGTCCGAGGTAGAAAATGCATAAAAATTCTTTGGCACTCCAAATCTGCAATTTAGCTCCAAAAATGGAGCAAACCCTAGCTGGAAATGGCCCCAAACTGCTCACAAATCTGCAAATATGTCCAACAGTGAATCCTGAATGAATCCACCTCACGAATAGGATTGGGTTTTCGTCCAACCTACAATTTTCCAAGGGTTTTCATCCTCAAAAATGGCTGCAGCTGAATCCTCAGCTGAAGATAGAAAGTTTATTAAATCCACAGTATATCCAAATGACCAGCTCACATCTCCTTTTAAAGAAACCTTTGATCTTCTAGAAAGATCCAAATAACCTCCATAAAGCTTCTAGAAGAATATTTTATTTAATAAAGTGACCTTTTTAATATTTAATTATTTCCACTTTATTTAAATTAAAATAATCAATTAAAGTCATCCTATTAAAATAATATTAATTTTTGGACAACTTAATCAATTAAATTAATTAAGTCACTTTACCAAAAAATTGGGGACATTACACATAACAATAACAAAGGAAGTAAACCCTCTAACACATCAGCAATTTGCAAATGACACATTGCTTTTGGTTCATCCAAGAAAAGAGAAGCAAAAATAATTAAGACAACATTAAACTGCTACATGAGAGCTTCAAATCAATAGGTTAACACTTTAAAATCATAAACATTTTCCTTCTTTACAAACTTTAAGTTGCAGAAATAAATAATGAACATCCTAGGATATAAAGTAGGCAACATTCCAAACAAATACCTCAGCATTCCACTATTTAGAGGATATTGTTCTGCAAAGTTGTGGGATCCCTTAATTGAAACATGTCCAAAAAAAATAATATCTTGGAAAGGAAGGTGGTTGTCTTGGGCGGGAAGGATTCTCATGTTAAAAGCTATCATACCAGCCATTCCAATATACTTGATGTCTTGCCCAGAAATTTCTTCTAAAACCTATTGCAAATTTAAATAGAACATAAATTTCTTTTGGCAAGGTACTTCAGAGGAAAGAAAGATTCTACTAATACCTTGGGAAACAATCAATAGACCAAAAGCAACAATGGGAGTTGGTCTATGAAATCAAAATGTACAAAACAAGGCCCTTGGGGCAAAATTGTTCTAAGATATATATTCAAAACCTAATCTAAAATGGGTAAGAATGTTGCAAAATAAATACTTACATTCACAAAACACAACTAGAATTCTGATTGTTTCAAATCCTCCAAAGGGTTCAAGCATATGGAATTTTGTTCTACCATGTAGGCCTATCATTACAAATCACCTAATGTAGGAAATAAGGAATGGCAAGAGTCCTAACTTTTAGGAAGATTCATGGAATGGCTTCCTATCAATAGATTATATAGAGGATTTCAATTCAATAAAACAAGTTCTCTCAAAAGTTTGGGGTATAAAAAATAGCAGATTATGTGAACCTTGTGATCAGACAAGGGATAATTGATAAAGAATGGAAAATTTTAAGTGGAATAGACCTCCCAAAGAATCAAGTTCAAATCTACAAGAAATTTTAAACAAGAGAAAAAATTTGACAAATGATGAAGACATAATAAAATGGAACTATTCAAAGAATGGAGAGTATTTAGCAAAAATTGGATTTATGGTGGAAGAATCCATAAAACAAAAAGACTATCATTATTTTCCACCTCTAGTAAAACAAATTGTTTCTCCCCAAAGCGGGGGTCTTCACTTGAGCAGCACTGCAAAAGAAAATACTAAAGCAAATAGATTTTGAGAACTTGGACACAATGGACCCTCAAGAAGCGTGCTTTGTAAGCAGAATGAAGAAAATGTAGATCACCTATTATTAAACTGCAATTTTCACAAAAATGTTGGTTGTGGTTGTGTGCTAGGCTAGGATGGAAGAGTGCTTTACCAAATGACATTCTAAGTCTTTCAATCTAAGTCCATCCTTAAAAACAATCAATCTTTTCAAGCATGTGGATTATCTGCCCATCGATAATAATATAGGAAATATGAAAAGAAAGAAATATAAGAATATTCCAAGATAAAGAATTATCAAAGTCAACTTCTCTTAAAAAATTAGAATCGGCAATGGTAGACATTATAAATAGCAAAACAGCTTCGTAATCATTTAAAGGGAAATCCTTCACAATATAGGACAATAAAATGGTTTAAAATTGGCAAGAACTTAAAAATCCCCCAATTAAAGGGGATAGAAGGGCTGATTTTTCAAAAATAAGGAAAGAAGTACGATGGAAACCAACCCACATCCCCACACAAAAGGCTAGTGTAAGATGAATTTCTAAATCTGGTAAATCAAGAGGTAGAGCTCACTAGGATGTAAGAAGACTAGTAAACTTTAACTAAAGTTGCCCCATCACTATCCTAAGATAGTAGGTGGCAAGAAAATATGTAGCAACATGGTCTTATCATGCTTGTGTTTCTTCAATCACTAGCCTAAGGTGTGGTACTCTTTTGTTGTCTCACAAGCTACTAATGACCCCTATTAGTGAGGCAATTGTTGTCTCCACAAAGCATTTTGTGTCTGGATATTAGCATCCCCCCTATGGTGTCAATCCACTAAATCTATGTTGTCACTCCATAGGCTTGAAAGATATCCTATTAGGAATTAGTGCTTAACATAGATTAGTTAATAATAAATAAATTAACATGCTATTGTTAATCAATAAAATTGGTTTTGGAAGTTATATTCCTGTACGGGAATATTGGCCTTATAAAGGCTATATTATGTAATAGTTTTTTGAGTAATGTGAATGACTAAATTTTGATTCGAGAGTAATCTCGTTTTTTTCTCTCATTTCAATATGGTATTAGAGTGGGTTTCTTCTTGGACCTCTCTCTGATCACCCTCCATTCATTTGTTTTTTCTCACAACGGTGTTTACAATGGTACTACAGTGAAGACCACGTGCAACTGCTATTGTTTTCTACCATTTTTGCATTCATCAACAAGTGAGCAATGTAGACCATGTGCAAAACCCTTTTTGACTCCACCATTGATCTGCATTTCTTTTTTGTCTCTCCATTGTGTTCATTCTTGCCATTATTTAACACTTCACTCTGTTCATCGTTGCCATTCCAAAAATTTAAAATTTAAAATTTATATATTCCCCAATTTGTTGCAGAAGTGTGTTTATATCTTTTTTCTTGGGCCTTGTAATGAATACGAGGATTGAGGATTCCAGAATTGTTCATATCACTCCTACATGTTGCATATCGGCTGAACTCCATTGACGTTTTGGTGGAGGAGATTTGCAATTTCACCTGAACAATGCAATTCAAATCCAATGCACCAACATATTAGCTATCAATCGAACCATTTTATCATGGACTTCCTCCAATGCAACGATTTTTTTTATCCTGACGATTATGTAAGTCCAGAACCCAAGGACCCCATTTGGGGAGGCCATGAATGTAATTGGAAGTTTGTAAATGTGGGAGGAGAACGAGTGATTGTGCGAATAAACAACTGGCTCAGCTTGCAAGTTGAACGCACACCAGACTAGGGATGGACTATGCACAATTTATTGGTCAGTTATAGCACACCAAATGATTTTCCAGCTGATTCTCAGTCTGAGAGTCACGGATGCCAGCACTTCAATCTACCACCATCTAAGGAGTCGCAAAGAATGAAAAAGAAGCAAAATTTTGAATTGTGCTTCGCCACCCGCTATTATAACTGATGTGAGATATCGTACATATGATACATTGTATTCAGTTTTGTTTCCTTTAATCCAGCATACGTTTGTTTTTTGTATCGTAGGCAAAAACCAAGGCCAACCATCGATATGTTACAGCACAGAATAAAAGGTTCCTATGTTAGCACTAAAGGGGGGTGTTAGGAATTAGTGCTTAACATAGATTAGTTAATAATAAATAAATTAACATGCTATTGTTAATAAATAAAATTGGTTTTGGAAGTTATATTCCCGTACGAGAATAATGGCCTTATAAAGGCAATCTTATGTAATAGTTGTTTGAGTAAAGTGAATGACTGAATTTTGATTCGAGAGTAATCTCGTTTTTTTCTCTCATTTCAATATATCCTTGGGACTGAACTTTGTCTCTAAATAGTGACTCAATCAAAAGATGTGTCTAAGGATAACCAAGTCATGACTAGGGCATTAGCCATAAATCAATTTAATTGGAGGTCACATGTACTAGCCTACATAACCTTGTTGCTCTCAATTCATCTAACTTGAAGGTTCTTGGTCAGACTCCTGCCATTTCCATCTCATCACTCTTGTGATTTTGAGCCTGAACTACCTCAGCCAATGCACAAATTGTATGTCTCGCTGAAAGGTAATGTCCATGTTGTTATTCTCATACAGCAACTATGGATGCAACTAAAGAATGAAAGTGTTTACAAACTTCATAAATGTCATTCTTGGTCAGCCTCCTGCCATTTCCATCTCATCACTCTCATAATTAATCTCAGCCAATACACAAAGTGCATGTCTAGCTGGCAGGTAATGTCCACATTGTTAATCTCATGAGGCAATCATGGATTCCCTTGTCTACAAAACCAAAGCATGAAAGTGTTTATAAAATTCATGCCACATCCTCAAAAGTCAAAAACTTTGAAAATGGAAATTTTTGGGGTTTTGGCTAAAGCTGCAGTGCAACAATCATGATGTCAAATGCCACAGTGACCCATAACACAACTATTGTAGAGAGAAATCATATTTACATTAAACGTTCCAATGACTACCCATTAAACAAGCTCAATATTTAAGCCCTCTACTTGTGTAAGCAAAGGAACATATTAAACCCTCTCCCAAACAAGTCTGTAAGTTGTGCATTAGCCCTAATAATGCTTCCCTTCTAATCATCCACACAAGTATTGGATTTCTAATGCCAACTGCCTCCTAATTATTTGCCTTTCCTATGTTAAATATTGTCAAAACCTGCAACAAGTTGTTTTCTTACATGGCCACTTAGCAAATTTGACCAACAGTCATCATGGCCGATCAAACATGACCCTCAACTGAATTTCCAATTTAAGGTCCACCACTTCCTTTCCCTGCCACACTTCCACCATCCATTTCTGGCATCTTGTCCTCCTCATCACTGATGAAACTTATCCTGACCTGACTGAATATCAAAGCAAAAACGAACACAAACCCTTAGGTAATTTACAGAATGAATATGGAATATGTACAATGGAAAAAAACATATGATTTTCGGCACATTCAAAGAGGAAAAAAACTTGTTTAAAAAATGTAGAAATATCAACTTCTAATTTGAAAAGAACATTAAAATTAAGGTATTAAGATGTCAAAAGATGAAACCAGCTACACATCAACGAAACCTCTTCTGCACTTGAACAACAGACAAGAAAAAGTAAAAGTCTGCAATGATAACAGCAGAATATATCTCAAATACACATGGAAACAACTCGAGCCTATAGACCTAAGCAAGGAACTGTGTGATTTTAATAGAAAAATGACGGACTATTTTTATCTTCTTCATACTTCTTTTTCTGGTGCTAACTTTGCTATCTAGGAGCTTGGCCCATGCTTACACTCCAGCCAATTTGTTGTCAGACGATGGGGTTATTCTTTCATGAAGTTTCAAGTTGTATTTTTAATTTAATATTTTGGATTGAATTTTAAGCAATTATGGTTGAATTTCCATCAACAAATAATCAAGGGTATCATGCAATGTCTTTCAAGAGACTACAATAGTTAAGTTTCATAATAACATGAAAAAAGCAAAGCCCCATAGTATTCTTTATAGAAATGCATTTCTAAAATGTTATGATCGTACAATTTAAATTGAGATTGTTTTAGTTTTTGAAATATGTTTAATAGTAACCTATTTTTAGATGATATTTTTTTAAACATTTCAACCCATGAACCATGCATGTGCATAGTTAATGTCAATTATTTTAGGTATATTTGTTGGTGAGAAACATGGGAGACTTTTTTCAGTCATATGTAGAGTTCTGAAGCATACAAAGTTAAGTACTGTGACTATTTACAGAACCGCATAACTCCACATATTCCAACTTAATCAATACAAATATATTCTCCACTAAATCATATTTCAAAAAAATGGAAGTAGAATGTAAAACAGCAATCAAAAGAAAAGAAAATTGGCTCAAAAGAGTCAAATTGAAGTTAATTGTCCTATTCTCCATGAATGATTTAGGGCAAAATCTTAAAGCACCATTCTAGAACCCTTTAATATTTAATAATCTTACATATTCACTTCATTTCACATACAGAACATAAACAGTAAATTGAAATAGTGTCCAATACTAAAAGTCAATCATTGGAAAATAAACTCACCACAAGCTCCATGAATTCGGTATTGCAGACAATGACCAAGGCGCATTACATCAAATCGACAATCTAAGTCAAACACCATTACCACACCCTCAGAGCCTCCATATCTCACCCCCTTCCACTCTTTTGGCAGAATACAATTTACAGCAGCCTGTTTTGTTTAAAACATAGCAATCATAAGACTAACCACAAGAAAAACAAATTCACCCAAAAATGTGTAGAAAAAGTGATCAAGTAATGATAAAACATAAGTACATTCATTTTGAACTAAATGCTAGAATAACATCGTGCATGTCAAAAGTCAACAAAGTCTCAAAACATACAAATTAATGCCCAGTACTTCTTCAATGACCTTGAGTTCTGCATTTTGATTTCTAATTGGAATCAAAATCAAAGAAGTCATTGGGAACAATTATATGCCCAACTTCATTTAAATTTATACTTGGAAGACAGTTCTAAATCAAGATGCTATCTACAATAGACTGAGCTATCAACCGATGTCATTAGTCTACAGTCCATTTTGTTAATTGAATGCATTTCTTATGTTGAACATGAATAAAATATTTTCAAGGACTTGATGAAACAGAGCTATCTTGCACTAAATAGGTGGCTCAACTATCTAGCTCCTTGCAGCAACCAATAAATGTGTTGCTAATCCAACAAGTGGTCACGTGCCATCCACTACATATAACCTAGCATCTTAACATGAATGTAAATATGATGTAATTTGATCCCCTAGCATTAACCCCCAATCATCACATTTATCTCATCTGAAGATGATAGCAAAAATCGAAGACCCGAGACCTGAGCATCGTAGATCAAACCAAACACTTGTAAAACAGAAAATTGTGTTCCTCCATTAGAATGCTCATCACTTTCTAAAAAGTGTGTTCTTTACCTCTCACTAGTTTCCTGTATTATGTATACACTCTACAGATACTTTACTAACAATTTTATTTTCAAGGGACTTCTTGGTGCTTTGCATCTTCTGTCATTGGCATATCACACAGTAGTGATGGACTCAGCTAGAGCTATCATGTCAGATTATCATCATTTAGGTGCCTTTAGCATACCTTAGGTTCCTTTATTGCTTTATTCCTGTGCCTATTGAAATCGCCCTCAAGACCAACATTTACACTTTGCATGCTTACTAATTACATTGGTCAACACATTGCCTTGCATATATTAATGCATAAAATAAACTCTCTCTTCTTACTTATTGTCATACTTATTTCCTTGCACATTGTTTTTCATTTACCATATCACATGCATTATTATCTATACATATATTGCCTACTCAAAACCTTCCTTGATTCCTTCAAGTATACAGTAAGAGAGACCTTCCATCTTACATTATTTAGAGGTCAATCTAGTAGAGTCCATATCTCAGTGGAAGCATTTTGGTGAAACTGACATGAGGCAGACCCCACCTTTTGGTTATATAATCTTCACATATTCTATATTTTCCCACCTTCCTTTCATTTATGTCTCCTTTATGATGGAAAAGCATGAGATATATAAACCAAGAAACTAATATCAATGGAAAACATTATGTAGATCTATAAGTTGTTATCAAATATGATGGACATCTATCCATTTACCTTGCAACTAAGGAATATTAGAACTCCTTAATGCCAGAGCAAGACAACTTCATCAACAAAACAACAAGTTAAGATACTTCGCAACAACGCCCCCTCATTTCCACAACTTTATTCACTTTGTAAACTCTAAATCAAAAGATTCTAAGAACCCAAAACAGCCCCCTATCACTTCAAAGATGGAAATGCAATACTTGTTGTAGATATCATTAACATAAACTTTGGCACAAAAGAAAATCCACACATAGTCAAAATAGGATTATTGCTCACTCCTAAAGAACGTATCAAGCCTTGCACTCTAAATTCAGAGACATCTTTCCATGTTAATATTCCAACATTGATCCTAAAATCATAGTGCATAAATTATGACTTATCCTAATTTGGCCCCAATCTACCAAAAACAAGACAAACTCCCCAAAGAAATTTCTAAACTATTCTACAAAGAAATCAAAGAGCTCTTCAGTATTTTCTCCGTAGATTATTCTAAATGGGTATCCAACATTGTTCTCATATGCAAAAAATTACCACAATCACATGCATATGCAAAAAATTTAGAAAAACCAAATATCGCATGTCCAAAAGATAATTTCCCACTACCCTTTATTGATGTCATAGCATATTCTATGGCTGGAAATGAGATGCTTTCTCTCATGGATGACTTCTCCAAATATAACCAAAGTCAAATTGTCCCTCAAGACAAACATAAGACTACCTTCACTACTAAGCGGACTACCTATTATTATATAGTTGTGTCTTTTAGCATTAAGAATGCTAAGGCAATCTATCAATGCAATATGACTCAAATTTTCCACAATCTTATTCAAGTGCCACATAGATGACCACCTTGCAAAGTCTAAATTACAAAAAAAACACCCTCATGATCTAAGCATAATATTCAAACAACTAAGGAATTACAAAGTCTGAATCAGCCCTAACAATTGTGTCTTCAAAGTCACAAATGGAAAACTTTTAGGGCTCACAATTTCTAGGATGGTAAAATCAAATAAACAAGATTGGGAGGATCTACTGTATCTCTCATGAAGAGCATCACATTATATCATTGAACATAGTCTAAAAATAGAAAGTAGTTACATACTAAAAATATACAGAAGTTACAAAAGACTACAACTACAACAACCTCATCAATGACCGCTAACTAATAGTCTAACCACTAACCTATTACATACAAGTAAACATATACTTTATTATATTAATATGCTAATATTCTAATACCACCCTAAATGAATAAACTAAAAGGATCTTGAGGTTTAGTCATTAAATTACAATATAACTCCTAAGATGTGCATAAACGGGAAGAAATATCTGCACAGGCAACTTTCATGACAGCAAGCGCCTCATAAAAATATGCAAAAAGAATAAAATGAATATGCTCTGCTACGGAATTATCAATTAGTTTGCATGTTCTTGGAGATGATGCATCTAATTTTGGAAAGTCGTCATCATGCTCACCTTCAAAATACCTCTAGGGCCTCTAAAGCACAGTAGGCAAATGCTATGAAGAGAAAGTCTCAACTACATACAAACATTGTATGAGCTATACCTCAACTAGAATGGAGACACCTTCAGTTCTACATTGCTAATACCTAAGTGAAGAATCATCCAAATGCTAATACACAAGAATACCCATGAATTGGTAGGTATATCTATCAATGGCACCACAATACAAGCTTCTATATTGGCCTCCTTACATTTATGACCAAACCAAGATTCCTTCAATGTAGGTCATGTCCCCATCCTAGTCGCAGTGGTGACAGGTTAGCCTATCATTTGATCCTCGTAGGCTGACAGGAGTGTTCAGAGGATCCTTTTGGCAGTTGCTCAGTGTTGGTTAGCTCCAGTTTGCAGTGTGTCAGGTTTGGGCCTTCGCAGAATCTTCCAGAGAGTCTTTTCAGAGAACTTTCTATTTTTAGAAAGTTAGGTCAGGCGGAAGCTGCTATTTCGGGCAGGGCACCTGGTGCACTTTATCAGCTCAGATTCGACCCAGTTCAGCAGATGGTTGATTTGACGGAGAAATAAGGAGTAATTCATGGATTATTAAATATTTAATAATTTGACTTTATTATAAAGTCACTTTATTGAAATATTAAAGTATTTAATTAATTGGCTCAATTATAAAGTATTTAATTATACTTTATAATATATTATTATAATGTGACTTAATGAGTATTTAATGCTCATTAAAAGTGGACGCCAATTATTTAATCATTTTTCCTAAGTTCAAAAGTGAAAATTAAATCATTTATTTAAATGATTATTTTAATGAAGGATTAGGTCGAACTTTTCAAGAGAGAATATATTACTCTTCACAGGCAAAATCGAACTATCTTGTTATTATTCAATTTTGTCTTCTGAGCATCTGAGCTTTGGAGTTTGCAAACCCTAGGGTTTCTGGCAGACGATCGTTTCTGGAGAACGTAACCTCTTCAGAGATCAGGCAGTCTGAGGCTGTGAAATACCAGCTGAAGTTGCACTTGGTGATTTTATCCAGAAGTCACAGACTGAGCTTAACCAGTTATTTATTCAGAGATTTACAGAGAATATCATCTAGCAGTTAAGGCGAATTCTTCAGAGATCATTCATTTGAGATTTGGCACATATTTCCAAAAGCCGTACATCATTTATTACTGCTGCAGACCAGGCCGTACCAGTCAGCAAAAGAGCCGTACTTTTCATTGCATCTGGAAAATCGTCTTCTTCTTCTTTCACAGTCTGGAGTTTGCATTTGAGGCGATTTGGATACCAGAGGAGTTTGCATCTTTCTGAGAGCCTGGAGAAACATTCATAAATTCTGGCCGTACTTTCTCATATCTGCTGCAGCCGCCATTTCAATAAATACCAGGTTTTTAAATAATTTTACCAGTATTGCTTTCTGTGTTCAGTTTCTGCCTCTGTAAAAGCTCAAACAATATAATATAATGAAGCGCCTTGTTTCCTGAGCTAGATTTGAGATATCTCAATGCATTTATGATTTTATTTGAATTTTTTATCATTTTCTAGAGAAATCGCAAATTTTACTTTTGCCTGTTAAAACCTTCAAAATCACAAAAAAACCAAAAATTGCAAAAACCAAACAAAAACAATTAGGGTTACAGTTTTGAGAACCACCAGGGTTCCAAGATGTAAAGTAGGATCAACAAGTTTGACAAGCTTTTGTATACACCTCCTAGCCTAATGCCTAGAGCAATTATTTTATCCTGTTTCACTTGTAAAACAATGCACCATGTCCAACAAAATTGAACTCGACTATTAGGATTTTCTATAATCTAACTAAGAGGAGAGTAAGTTTTTGTTTAGGTCTAGAATATACCTAACATTTTGCACTAAAATTTTGATGCTATTATTGAGTGTAATTTTCGTATCACCTACCCCTTTAACTCTTTGTGACTTGTTGTCACCAAGTGAAACAAAAACTAGGCCTAGTGCCTAGAGCAATTACTTTATCCTCTTTCACACCAAAACAATGCATTGTGTCCCACAAAATTGAACTAGAACACTAGGATTTTCTATAATCTAACTAATAGAGAGAGGTTTTTGTTCAAGCCTAGAACATACCTAACATTTTGTACTAAAATTTTGATGCCATTATTGAGTACAATTTTCATATCACCTACCCATTTAACTATGTGTGACTTGTCGTCATCAAATGAAACAGAATCTCTATGACTATCAACGGTAGTAAGCTTGACATACCAGTCCATTCAACACTGTCTAGATGAGCTTGAATCAAAGAACAGCAATTGTTTTTAACACTATTTGAAGTCATCAATGAAAAACCGTTATCACGGTCATCCTTAGCAATAGTTGCCACATTAGCCTCATTTTATGGCTTGTGGGATAAATCAAATTGTCTTTTCTTGCAATCATTTTTCACATGCTCAAATTCCTAGCAATAGAAGCATCGTACCTTTCGTCATGGTTGTGAAGTGGGAAAAGGAGAACTATAGTTGTACCCTAAAACTATGTAGTAAGTGCACTTTCTAAACTCCTAGAGGAACTTCACTCATCTGCTCTTATTGCCATTTCTTCTACAACAAATATGAATTGACCCTGTCAAAGCTCAAAGTCTATTTTTCAACCAATAGGTTCAAAGACTCCACAAAAGTCTCAAAGGAAGGTGATGACCAAAGCAACCATATCTTCCTCGTCCACTAGTTTGTTGACTATGGTGAACTAATCCCTAAGATTTTTGACTTTCAGAAGATGCTCTAACAAAGACCTGCCCTGATGCAATTTAGTGGAAAAAAACATATTTTTAAATACAAGACAGCATTTTTTTGAGACTTGATTTTTTATTTTCAAAGTATCCCATAATATATGTGTAGACATAGCATTTCAGAATTCAGGAATTAAATCATCAAACACAAATAATATGGGCAATAACAAAGCTTGCTTATGACACTTGTCATATTCATCTAGGCTGGTTGTGAGCCTAGTTTCAATGCCTAAAAGTATTCTATCACACATCCAATACCCAATAACAATGAGTATATTGACTCCATATATTAAAATTTTGACTATTCAACTTGTGGTTATGGGGCAAAACAAGATTTTGAATATATGACATTTACTTAGCAACTCAAAAAAATAAATTTTTCTCAACAGAAAAAATCACACCCTTCAAAAATATTTGAAAATTGCTTTTAATTTGAGCCAACAAATTTCAAATTTGATCCTAGAATTTAGAAATAAACTAACCCAGAAATTTTGAAATTACCTAAAATTGTGAATGTTGCCCAAACTTCCTCGTGCCCTTGTGACTATAGCAAAACCCAAAATACTACTAAAAAATGTGACTGTCTTCTTGTGTGAAACCTATGCTCAAAAAATGCAAAAAACGTGCTTGCTCTTGATGAAAAATGCAACTAGTAAATTGTTGCATGACTTAGCCACAATTTTAAATGCCCACGATCGGTAAACCACATCATGCACTAGCCACAACATTAAATGCTCACAACTGATGCTTTTCAAACCCACATTTTTGTGTAAAAAAAACCACCATAATGCTTCATGATCTTCAAACGCCATGATTTGCCTACACACCCACAAACCTTATGTCTCCCTCACAACTCCTATGTACCCTCGCAAGTACAAAACATGAAATATATAAAAAAAATCAGCAAACCGTGACTATGTTTTCTCCATGCGACTTTCAATTATTTAGTTCTTCTCAAGCCCCATAGTTCTTCTTCACAAATCCATCCAAAAATTTAGCTCAACATCAAAAAAAAATGAATTTTTTGACTTTTTTTGCTTTGCACCTTTCAAGCTCTTTTTTCAACCTTTGAATTTCATACAATCAATGTTGTACCTGACTTATCAGACCTCCTCAACACAATCCAGCTCTAATACCAATGTTGGTAAAGATTGAAGAAACAAGATAGAGAGGAATTGGCTTATCTCTCATGAAATGAGCACCGCACTATATTATTGAAAATATTTTAAAAATAGAAAGTAGTTGCAAACTAAACATAGACAGCAATTGCAAAAGATTTCAGTTGCAACAAGCTCATCAATGACCACTAAACTAATAGTCTAACTACTAACCTACATACGACTATAAATATACACTTTACTATATCATTATACTAATACTCTAATAAAGGATTGATGTGGATCCTTCCAAAATCAAAATCATTATTGCCATTCCACAACCAACAACAATTTACCAAATACGGTCATTTCTAGGAAAGATTGGAGAAATTAAAAGATTCATTCATAGTTGCCAGGAGACTAGTACTGGTACGGGAGACTAATACCGATACTGGTACGTCTACTTTTGAAAAATAGGAGACAGGGGTACTTGGAGATGCCATATTATTTTTAATATAATTTAATATTTTATAAATTTGCTACATTAAAACTGAAAATATCATGACATTGAACTTTCAAAAAGAGAACATTGGTAAAGTTTAATATTAAATTTAAAGTTGAAACACACAAATGTCAAAGAGTCAAAGAGTTCATAGTACATTTTTGATATTAAATATTGAAATTTAGAAATGTTGATTCGTTTTATTTTCTTTTCATATGGAAACTCATCGAAACATAGGTTTTTTTTTTTTTTTAAATGAAAAATTAGTAGACATCTCCAATGAGTTCTAGGTACAGGGAAACGTGTCCCAGTACTCGAGATGCATCCCAAAGGGTTGGAGACGCGTCTCTGTGCAACTATGGATTTATTCCTAAATTTGCTTCTTGTACACATGCCATTAATTCCCTTCTTAGAAAGAGGCCAAAACTCAAACGCAATGACACTGGTCAAAAAGCTTGACTCAAAGAAAAATTCCTTCTCGAACCTCCCACCTTGCAACTACCATCTTATGAACATCCTTTGATCTTATATAGGTCATCTACACATCTCCACTAGCACCATACTTGCACAATAAAAAGAGGTGGGAAAAGAAAAGGATATTTACTATATTAGGCACACATTAATCAAATGTGAAACCTGCTACACCAAAAAGGAATGTGATTGGCAGGTCATAGCTTTGCCACCAAGAAACTTAGGCATTACATGCATAGCATTGAGACTCATCAAGTCCTCACCCAAACTCGTGAGTTTAGATCCAAGGTGACCCTAATGATTCTATGGCAATTGGAGACCTTAGAAAAGAAGGAACAAAGATTAAGATAACCAACAAATCGATGCAAGTGCAACTTTTACTACTTCAACATTTGGAGGTGGAAGTGGAACAAATTCTTCTAGCATTGGGCCTAGTGTTTGCAATTTGGGGAGTTGGATTGTTCCATGAGCTACTCTTGGTACCCAACCATCATTAGAAAGCATGAGTTGGAACTAAAACAACCACATAGCAGCAAGGAAAGCAATAGGCATTTTTTGGTATTTTGGCCACATTCCCTTCAATGCAACAAGGAAACATCTTTTGGTGGTCAAAGTTTTATTCAAATTCCAACTAAGATCCTTGTTCTAGATAGAGGTTTAGTCAATGTTAAACTACTAATACATAGTAGGCTGCCCACAAGTGTCAAGAAGAGATCCTTATCCTTTGCTTCCTGGATGAAATACATTTGAAACATTCAAACTTAATTATTCATTGAACAGTGTCTTCAATGTGTCTACAAAACTAGACAAACTTACACCAAGCAATTTACCAACTGCCATTGTATGGGCTCATCTCTAAATTTTTAATAGATATATTTCAATACTATGTTGTTAGTTTTGGGATAGATCCTAGTTCAAGTTTGCAGATTCAGTTAATGGATCTGAAAAATAAAATTGGGGGTTTGGGTTCATTTTGGGTTCATCCATATAAAAAACAAGTAAAAATCATAAATGTATATATATATATATATATATAGCCTAAAAGCAAGAATTGAGTTTAGAATACCATAGCACCATTTAATCAACAAAATAACAATAAACTCAAATGCATTTAAATCATGAATGATAATGATAAATATCATACAATATTCATTGTTCAAACTTTTAGTTCAATATTAAAATAATAATATCAAGTTCAACAATCAATTTTCAATGTCATATGGGCTTTCTAAATCATGAACGTCATCATCATCATCATCATCATCATCATAAACACTAGATATTTTAGGGACAACTAAAGTACCACAAGTCATGCTACTACCACTCACACTGATGTGCTCGCTATCTAGCTCCTTAAATGTAGCATGTTGAGAAGTGCAAACATCCAAGTCCATATGCTTTGGCTGCATATCCCACAACCTTGTGTCCCCTTCCTTGTAGCCATGTTGTTTGTGCAAAAGGTGTAAATTGGAATGCACATACACTAAATTTTGTGCACTATTTGACTGCTATCATTTGTGCTTTACTAAGTGGGTGGAATATGTGCTTCAATTCCTATCAGATGCAAATGAACTAGAAACCTATTGAGGAAAAGCAATAAGATAGAGTTATACAATATAAAAATTTAAACTTTAAAAATATAAATGAAACTTCAAAAATAAAAAACAGAAAATCTTATTAAACTTATTTGAAATAAAAGTTTGATCACAAGAGGTTGTCGGTGTTGGAATTGTTAACTATGGAAGTAACACCAATTGTGAGCATTCTTCTTGAACTTATCACAAAGAGTTTCAATACTTTGACCATTGGAGTGTACAAAATAAATGAACTCACTCATGACTACATCCTACAAATCATCATCAAGGAAGATTCTATGAAATTTTTCTTTTTACCCTCTAGCCATTTCTAAATCTCTATATGGAGCAATCCTCATTGGCACAAAAAGAACCTTAGCACTATAATATTTTGGACTCAATGTAAAGGCAAGAAGATGTAATGGGGTGGTTATTGTGTTTCATCTCTCTTCAATAATTTTGTGCACTTATCTAAAAAAAATTCTTCAAGATCTTGCTCTTTCACATTTACGATGGTCTTCATCTTTTCAATCATTGAGTCAATGCCATCATATATCTCTCCCAAGCAAGGTTTATCCATGTTAGTATAAAGAATCATACTTGAAACAAGCTCGGTGAAACTAAAGAAATATTCCACACAATCCCCAAAAGAGTCATCTAGGATCATTTGCTTAATATCCATTGCCCTCTTAATGTTCTCTTGCCTCCATATGGACCCAGTTTGGTTAATGACCATACTAGAAAGTGTCTCTTGAACCTTCACAAGTTGTATCAAGATGATTGTGTTAAGAGGCAAAACATGTCTCAACAACCTATTCAAAATAAAAATTAAAAAATTAAAAACAAACTTTAAAGAACAATACATAATCAAATTAAGACATGTTTAAAAAAAAATTTAAGTAACTTAAGTAAAATTATAAAAAAATTATATTGCTTCACTTACATTCAACAACTCTGATTTTGAAAATGATCTAAATATGCCTTACGACATGTGATGGTTGGTGATGAACAATCAAATCTCTTCAACCTTTCATTACAACTTTTTGATCCAATCAATTTTGCAACATAAGAATGAGGAAGTGGGCAACACAAGGTGTTCAAAAGATACATGAATAAGATTCCTCAACCAATAAACCAACAACTGTACAATTATTTGCATTGTCTATTATGACTTGAACAACATTACAAGGTCCCACTTCCTCAATGGCTATGATGAGGATGTTAGCAAATAAATCAGCCATCCTTCACCTCTCCCTCACAATCCACAACTCTCATAAAGATTTCCCCTTTAGAGGACACTTCAAGGGCATTGATCAAGGAGTGATTTTTAGTATCCTTCCATCCATCAAAAACAATAGACACCCCTATCTCAACCCAAGAATCCCTTATGGACTTCAATGAATCTTATACAAGCTTGACCTCCTTTTCCAATAAGGTGCCACACACTTTGTCATAACCTAGGCTATTTTACCATTTTGGAGCCTCATTAATTTTTCCCACCATTTCTTGCCAATACAATGAATGAACAAAAATAGAAAGCCAACCCGTTTGCATAAATACATCTTGCTATGTGTTGGTCAACTATGTATCAAGACTCATTTTGAAATGTCATTTCCAAAGGTCGCATTGGTCTCTTATTTGCAAAGGGTTTTTCTCCAGAGCTCGTCAAAAAATGGTGGCTCTCTACCATAACACTAGGATTAGATAGGGGCACAAGGGGCTTCATTCCTTGAGAAATTCTCTTTGCTAAAGGATGATTTTCTCTATGGCCTACTGCTTCAACTACTTGATATTGCTCATTAATATATGTTGTCACTTGCTCCAATGGCACAAATGCACCAAGCTTTCTAGGGAAAGTTTTGATGTCTTGTCTGGAAATGCCACATAAATGGACTTTCACCTAACTATATGAACTTGAATATTTGACATCACACCCCTTACAAATCCAAATATACCCCCCACCACTTGGAACTAGTTGTATCATATCAAAATACTTCTAAAGAGGAGAACTTGGGTTTGTTTTGAATTTAGGTCAACCCATGGAGCTAGAACTAGTTGACATTGTAATTCTTATGGCAACAAGTTTTATATTTGACACATTCAAAACAAATAAAAACAAAAAATACATATATATACCTAAATTTTTTAATATTCTAAGAATAATGATACATTCATAGAAAAACGAAAGGAAAACAAAAAGTTGAAAGCAAGACAAGAGAGTTTGTTTGTTAAACAAAATATGTAGAAAAAGAAAATTAAAAAAAAAATTTACTTCCTTGCAAAAATCTTGTCTATGATCTTCTTGGCAGCTAATGGACACTTGCACATGTGTAAGAATAGCAATGCTGTTACACCCCATTGTGCTATTACTTATTTACTTTTACTTAGCTGAGTGAAAATGCTTTAAATGTATGTGTTTATGCTTTATGTATCTTGGAAATACAATAAATGAATGTTTGATTCAAATAGATGTTAGATAATAATCATGTCTATGAAATTGTTGGCGTTTAAATTCACACCTCTGGAATGCGTATTTGAAACGGACAGCTATGCATAGATAAACTACTCTTCAAAATAGGAGGGGAAGCTCCCTCTTGCTGATGGTGTTGAAAGAAAGTAAACTAAGAACTAAGTTGCCTATCTTTTTGATCAGCTTAGAGCACAAGGTTTATTAAACACAAACGCCGCAGCTGAGATTTTCTGTTTTAAGACCTTCAACTACGACTAACTTAAACTAAAGATATTTCTAACTTCTCAAGTAATAAGCAGAGCAAGAGAAACTAGAAATGAACGAGGTTGATTTCTGACAAAATACTTCAATAAACTCTCTCTCAACAAACATCTACACACTTCAATGCAAGTTGAAATCAAGATCATAAAAGTAGAACATAAATAACGGAAATCTGAGATTTTGGACCAAGGCAAAGGAGGCTCATGATTTTATTACTCAAACTTCTGGAACAAAACTCACTTCTAACATGCCTGGAACAAGAAATTGCAGCTAAAGAGGCTTGCAATCTTGTTCTTACACAATAGAAACCGTAATCACACTAACTCCTTGTTGGCTAAAGAGGCTCAACAATTTGCTATCACAACACAATTCAACAACACTTGAATAACAAACAGAAGGCACAATAGGCTCAACGTTTTGTTATCACTAGCATGGTTAAAGAAACTAATGAGCAAAGGCTCTTATTTATAGACAAGCAGAGGAGTAGGGAACCCTAAAATCTCCTTGCTTTCACAATCTAGGGCTTGCTCGGCAAGCTTTATTACTAAATCTAGAAAGAAGATAACATCTAACACCTAAGAAGTGAAAAGGGAAACGCCAACTATTACATTTTATCTTCTTTCTCTTCTCAAAGAATGGATAAGAATTATTCCAAGAAATAGAAGAAAGCTGCTTTAAAGCTCGATCACATCCGCTAGAAAATTAGAAATTGTGTCCCGGTTCAGTGCATCTATGCCGTCAATAGCAAAACACCGCTTTTTAGAATATCTTCACCATCTGCAACTGACCTAAGGAAATCTTCGACCTCATTGGCCGCCTTTTCAAACTTTGCTGACATCATGGAAGTGTGACTTGGCAGAGTCTTATGCTTTTCTTTCATCCATCTTTGTGCAATCTTCTTACTATATTTATCTTTGTGCATCTCCCATATCCTTTCACATTCACCCTTTGAAATAGTAACGCTTTCAGGCCATGGGGGAATGGAAAAACACTTCTCGATCATATCAGGCTTCAAACTGCAAATCAATCTGCCATCCACTAACTGGATCTCCCTTGTAGTCGGGTTGTAATGCTTAATGCAAGCGATTACAAACTAAAGACTCTGAACTGGTATAGGAATTGACACTGCTGCGAGGAGTCCAGAATGTCCTAGGTTTCTGATTGAGGTGTTGCCTGCGCTCTCCAAAGCATGTAAATCAAACACCGGCTTGATATGATGCAAGTCTGTCGCAGCCGTTTTGATGAAATCATGATAGAGAGCTGATTCAGTCTTGAAAACATTGGGACTATACTCCATTTCGGAAAACTTGAAGAACGACTGTAAACTCGCCTAGGTTCAGACAAGCTTTGAGCAACTTCTATTTTTAGAATGCTGATTTTCTTGCTCCAACGGACAAATTTTTTGAAAATTTTCTGAGATATGGGTTTTACTCAGAATTTCGTTGCAAGACAACCCAGATCGTCCATTTTTTTAAATTTTACTCAGATATGATTAGAAATGAACCCAGTTGATTAGATTTGCAAAATACTGACAGTTGATCAAAAAAGCAGCCAACCCTAGGATTTGAAATTTTCTTGAAAAAAAGCTGTGATATGGGTTTTCTTCAGAAGACTGATTTGAGAAGACCCAGATGATTGAAAACTGAATGCACTGAGGATTTTATTGACATTCAATTAATAAGCAGTTGCTGCAACTTGATGAAGTTCTTGAAATTTTTCTTCAGAAGAATAAGGTGATAAGACCTAGATGGCTGAAAATTTGAAAACCTTGGCCTTCTCCTTGAAAAACTTGATCTTCTAGATGAAAAAGCATGAAAAAGCAAGGGTTTATCTTGCTGATCTGAAAAATTAGATGAACAACCAGCAAATATGAATTCTTGAATCATAAAAAATTCTTCAAACTTGCTGCTCCAACTTTCTCCTTTGAATGCTACCTGCAAAAATAATGAAAATTACATGAAAGAAAGGTGTTAAATAGACTTAGGGTTTTGTTTTTAGGTTTGCTTTCTTTTGCTTTTATTTTCAAAACCCTAAAATCTCAGCTCATTGAACTTGGACGCCATCTTCCTCTTGCAATTTTGAAAACTTTGAAAATCTTGAAAATTTCTCTAAGGCATGAGAAGTTGGGCGCCCTTCTTGAGTAGGGGCGCCCACTTCAAGCAGTGTTAGTCAATTTTTTTATATTTTCAACTTTCTACCATTTTGACCTCCTACTTCGCCTTCGATTTCCGGCTTGCAAACTAATCTGATGAACGAGCTGAAGGATTCATCGCGGAGCTTGACTAATTCTGAGAAGGTTGTTCTAGAGGCGTCTCTAACTAAAATCTTCATTTCGACCTTCAAATTCATGGGAGCCTTTTTCTTCCAGGGGCACCCATTCTATCCAGAGTGAGCCATTTTTGATGATCTTCAACTTCTTCATTCACTCTTCTTCTACAGATGATCTCATTGAATCTAGTGACTCGGGTGTCGGGTTGACTGACGGTTATGCTCGTTGCGTAGCTGATGAAATATTAGGAGCGGTCTTCTGAGATGAACTTCGCCAAACAGTGAAGTTTAGGCCCTCAAAAGCTTGGGCGCCCTTCTTGGCTGGGGGCACCCAAACTCACCAGAGTTATTTTATTTTCCACTTTTTCTTGCTAGCTTCTGAATCTCAGTTTTTAGCCCTTGTCAAACCCTCCTTTCAGCTCTTCGTAACTGGCGACTGTGACCTCTGATTGACGTGCTGGATATCTTGTTGGAGAGATCAACTTTGAAAAGATTACGTTAGAGCCTCATCTATGAATTCATCTGTTTCAACCCTTGAAATCTTGGGCGCCTCTTCTCTCCTGGGGCGCCCAAACCCACCAGAGTTAGCCATTTTTTATTTGACTTTCTTCAGAGTTTGAGACTTTCATTCTGTACGTTCTTCTTTGACCAGAATCTGTTGAAGATTGGACAATCGGATGATTTGACGAAGACAGGCGTTGCAAAGCTGGCTAAATACCGAAGAGATCAAGCATATTTTCAAACCCTAACTACTGAGTTAGGTGCTTCAAAAAGGTGGGCGCCCTTCTTCACCAGGGGTGCCCAAAGTCTCCACACTTAGTCAATTTTTGATATTTCTCATTTTCTCCACTCTGATTTCTATGTGAAATCTCTCTGTTCAGCCTCGAATCCCGGGCGACTGGATAATCTGATGGCTACACCGTTGGATTCGTTGTGGAGCTGACAAAGAACTGAACAACTTTGGTTGGAGGTACAAACCCTAATTTCATCTTTTAGTGCCCTAAAAAGATGGGCGCCTATTCTCTTCTGGGGCGCCCAAGTCTGGCAATGTTAGAAAATTTTCATCATTTTTTTACTTTCTTCTCCGTTCTTCGTGCTCGCTCCCCAATTCGCCTTCTGCTGAATGCTTTGAATGTTGAATCTAACGCCTGGCAGCCGACTGACCTCCATTGATGACCTCGGAGCTCCTGTTATGCTTCTGAAAAAGCAGAATAGACCCACTAGGGCAAAACTGATTATTTTGATATTCTGACTGCACCAGCCTAATATGGACGTATTTTGAGCCAATCAAAATCAGTTTGAACTCTAACGGACCAACTTTCTATTTTTAGAAAGTTTTGCCAATATCCATTTCCAAAGAAACCAAGAAAAACCCAGAAAACGTTACTAATTTTAGAAAATTTCTAAAAGTAGCAGTTTTCCTAAAAAGTAGGGATGAAAAATTGAGATCTGGGTTTTATAGATTAAGCTACTCTTAGCAGACCCAGATCGTCAGATTTTGACAATTTTGCATTTTAACCCCTCATGCAAGACTTGCACACCCAAATTTTGACATTTTTGACTGTTTTAACAAGACTTTTACTCATTTCTTCGAAATGTCTAAGTGTAACAAAATTTTAATTTTGGGGTTCAACAAAAATATATGATGCAAATGGCTATAATTGATTCAGCTAATACTATTGCAATGTGCTAAGTTGGATGGAGGGACAGATTCAATCCTCTAAAAGAGAGGGGAAGTATCACTCAAGAGAAGAACTTGGTTTGTTAACCCTTAATGAATCTAACTGAGCTTTCACACACTCACCTCTAGTTTAGTGATGTTGAGTCAATAGTCTAGGAAATGGTAAATTGTCCTTAACCTTGCTTGAGTATGGTTTAGATGATATTATGATCTTGTTTGTGAAAGTTTTGAATTTAGGGTATGTGTTTGAATCTCTTGTCTTGTGTGATTTTTTCCTTATGTGTTTATATTAAATTGATGAGATATATACATAAACTATATATATATGTATATATGCATGTGTCTACGATAAACTCGTACACGAGTAAATACGTGCATGAGTATATGTAGATAGACGTATCTACGCATGCTAATGAACGGATTACCCATATGCATGTAAATATCAGGTGAACAAATAGGACATATATATATATACACTTCGTGTATATATGTCGATCAATAGGAATTGTGAATATATGTGTTTAAATATCAAAATATATATATATATGCATGTGTTATCATGCCGAATATCTGAATATGAATATATGTATTCAAGTATTGAATTATGCAAACCTTTAAGTTGAGATATATATATATATAGATTTCTAAAAGTGCTGATATGATAATAGCGCACATATCATATATAACACAGCATAAGCTATGAATAAAACATGGCTTATACACATAGTGTAAGGCACTGTAATAAAGTGGATAACGCATCCTTTGAATGCCACGTATAAACCAAATCAGCGCTAATATAAAGGGCGCGTGGACATAAAGCAAGTTGTATTATGAATACATCATAGAAGACTTAGTCAAATATGAGAAGACTGATCAACAACGCATAAATGAACTTTGAATTGGTCTTTGCAAACAGTAGCCCAGTAAATAGGGCGCATGAGGAAATATGTGGCACCAAAGTATGAATTATTCTCATCTTTTAGAAGTCTGTTTTACATTACATTTCCTGCGAATGAGGCAAGTGGATTTTGAGAATTAGTCAAGTGTGAAGCTGGTTGGGAATGGTTGACCTATAGAAACATTATCCTTGCATTTTTTATTAAATCACTCTGTTGTCATGAAATTACAGCGACTGGCTGAGTTTGAGCAAATAGTCATCATTTTTATTCTGCCACCTTGAATCTTCATAGCTGAGTCGAACCTTTGAGTGTGAGAAGTGGCAATTCAGAGAGCTTGTTTGTAGCCTTAGAGTGCTCAAGTTTTTGTATAAATAGGGGAGCATTCTTCTTCATTGGGACGCATTCTTGCATTCTTATTTTCTGAATTTTTTGAGTTACTTTGTTGCATTTCTGAGTTGTGAGTTGTGAGGTTTAAGAGTGAGTTTAGTGAGAATAGAGTGAATTTAGTTAGAATAGAGTGAGATTTCTTTGTGGGAATTGGTCAAGAGAAGGATTTGCAAACTGTTTTGGTGAAGGCTGAGCTAGGAAACCAGATTAATCAATTGGAGCTATCTGAATTACAAGCATGCTAGTTTTCTACTCTATTTTATATTTTAAGTTGGAAAGATTGCATGATTTTATGTGTTTTGTTTGAATTGATTGGAAAGAGGAACTCAGATGCTTTATATGATTATGTTTATTTACTTCATGAAAAGTACAAAAGAAGCGGAAATGTTTGGTAAACCCATAAATGGGGATTATATTAGCATAATATATATGTAGGAATGAGTGTTTGAGTGTTTTACAATAGACTGTGTTAAATCAAGTTTATATAGTTATAGTTTGATTTATGAAGGAGCTTGTGAAAGTCTGATTTATGTATTAGTTTGAATTACTATAGATGAAATGTTTTAGTAAGAGAATATAGGTTATTCCTGGGGTTAGGATAATCCAGTAAAGGGGACAGACTATGCATAGAATATGTGTGGTCATTACAAATTGAGCTAGGAAGGTGTGTGAATAGGATGACTCTCACTCGAAGTAACTAAGTGTTGAATACTTTGGCCAAAGTAGTGTAAGCTGCCACTATTTACACTATTAATTCACTGTGATCCAATTATGCATTCTAGTTCAAGATTGTCATACACGTAGATTGTAGCCACTGTATGGGAAAGTTCTAGTTTGTAGGACACAACACTAAGCGCAGGAAGGCTAGTATTATGGGGTTACCAAACCAATCTCTTTGTCGAAGGGTAGGGCCATCTTACCGTTGGGTAGATGTGCGGGGGACTGTAGTAAGTCCGTGGTTGGCGGAAAAGCGCTTGAGTGATGCTTCTCCTCATTAGTTGGTGGCCAAGATTTGAAGGGGGATTACCTGGACCATATGTATTTCTACTACCAGAAGCTTAGAAGAGCTATGTATGTACTCTTGTATCCATTGATATGGAAGATTGTAAACATGAATGCTAAACTTGAGTTTATTCAATATGAAATCATCACTTCTGAAAGATTGTGAAATTATGAATGTAATGCATGGAAGTTTGGAATAGTGTTTATTTCAAATGTGCATATTATCTTTGTTTTAGAAAAGAAAAATTTTATTGCTATGTGATGGCATCATGGTTTATATACTTGTGGGTAAAAACTTAGGAAAATTTTGAGTAGAATAATGGGCATGTTACAAATGCAACCACTTTAAAACTTTCAATGATGAATCTTCAACTCCCTGTGTAATGACAAACAAGAATGAAAGTTCAACAAAAGGAATGTTATTTGTCTTTTGCAGTCAAAATGAGCTAAAATAAGTTTTATTAGTCTTTCAAATGCATTAGATGACACATTTAGGGTTAGGGATTTGTTTTAGGGATTATTGTCCCCAAAACTCCAAAAAACACTAATTTCAGAGGGGTAATTATCAATTTGTAGTCATCAAGACAAGAACTTAATTCATATCTTTAATTATACTAAACATGCAAAACGTACTCTTAGATATTTTGCTTTAGTCATTAGCAAGGTCAATTCTGCGCTAATGTACATAGTTTGATATATGTCTTACTCATTTATTTAAAGTATACTTGATTTCTATAAAATGTTGCTGATAGTGCTTGAAAGAAACATCCAATGTAATTTGGCTGTCTAGTAGCTCATAATTTTGAATTTCTTATTAGCTGCCTGTCAATGTAAAAATCTTTTTATGTCATATAATATAACTCCCTTGAGCTTTATCAAAAAATATATGAACAAATCTTTAGGTTTTGATCTGGTTTAAAAACTTGCAAGGCACAATCTCATCAATAATAGGGGCTTTGATTGTTTTAGGAGAATCCGGGAGTCTGATCATGTTGTACCTAACAATGATGTCACCAAATAATTTGCATCATCCACCATGAGTTTGCCCCATCAGCAGCCAGTCGTGAACATTGGAGGTGGGCCTAAATTTCATTTTTGCATGATGTCAAATGTTGAAAGTCTCAGAAGACCAAGACACCTATTATCATTTGACATTAGGAAAAAATGACACCTCGGCCTAGAAGACTAAACCACAGATGACAAACAAATACACTTGTTGTAACTTTCAGCTTTGTATTCTTCCCTCATGTTTGTTTGAACGTGTAATATAACCATTCAACGAGAATCAATGTAATATGCTGCCCTGTTTGCCTTGTTTTTTTTGTGTTTTGGTTTGTTTGATGTTGAGAAATATGAAGGAGATATGCCAATAATATTTCATAACAATAATGAACAGAAAAATAACAGATTTGCAGCAAGAAATAACTCAGGAAATTTCACAGTTTTCCAAATGCAAAGAGCAGAAAATTCCAGATTTGTTTTACAATCAGAATATTGAGTTTTTCTCAATTACAACAGCAACCCAGTTCATAAAATACCACTACATATCTAAATCCAACATACCCAGAAAAAGTTGGCAAATTTGTCAAAAGGTTGTATTTGCAACCAGCAAACTAGAACCCTCAATTTGGGAAGCCACAACCAAATGCTTCTGCTGTTGATGAGACTCAAATACCAAGCAATATGAATCCTAGGCGCCACCTCCTGGCCAAACTAACAGCTAAAAATCTCCACTAGAAGCTCCCAAATTCCAACATCACACCCAGAATGGTAGGGCTAGCTACAAGGATGGTACGGCCAGCAAATGGAAACTCAAATAGCAAACAAACTATCACAAAACTCCTCCAATTTGCCACTATAAGCCTGATATGCAATAGCATCCTTAAATTGAAATAGAAACTTCACAAACCAGCAAACTCCAAATAAAACTCCAGGCAAGGCGTCCAGCACCAAGAGTTTGGAATCTAACTGGAATACTTGCAAATTTATCTCTAAAGAGACTTTTACAAATTTGTTGAATCCAACTATGAATGCATTGTGAAATACCTTTAAGATATCTCCAACAAATACTAGCCAAAGTAGATCTTTCACTACCGTAGCTAGTATTCTTCAAGAGGTTTTTGTTCTTAGGAAGGCTGAGATGGACCAAGTCCAAATCTCCAGAACCACACAGGGTTTTCTCAAAGAGAAATATCAGAAAATAATAAACTCCACATAACCAAATGAGCTCTCATAACCTCCTGTCATGTCCCCCGAAATTGCGACACTAAGATATAAAGTATCAAAACAAATAACTATACATCCAGATGGTCTTGATTTACATGATAATATACAAACACCCTTGATAAAAATGAATAATTATCACATCACATTGTTCCTAAATAATTAATAAACATTAATATAAATATGATCTGATTCTATTAGGAAAATTTATATATCTAACTAATCGGCTAGCATGCTCTAACAACAACATATTAATATAATTAAATAAATCATTTCATTTTGGACTTTTGCATCGGCCCCTCAACCCAACCTCTAGAATCAATGCATGTTGGGTGGAAAGATGTGTCTCTTTCTTGGAAAGAAGAGACGCACTGTTTGATAATAGCCCTTCTTGCATTTATATACGCCACATTGTGTGTAGATGAAGGCATTGATTTATATAAAAGGCTCTTTTGTGCTCTTAAATCTTCCATAAAACATTTGCAGAGTATACATTCAAATCCAGTGAATTCTACAAGTTCAAACTCATCCTTGTCAAATCAAGTCTTCAATTATTTGTGTTCACTTAAGGATCCACCACTTAAAATAAACCGTGGTATGTTATCTGCGATTACCCTTTTGGATGGGACGGCATATGTCTTAATTGGCACAACTTCAATATTCCATCAACTCCCTGATAAGCGGCTAATGCTGGCACGATTATAATTTCCTATTCCCAACTCCATGTCACGCCTTGACCAAGAGTTTGTCTTATAGTGGTGGCTGAAGAATTATCTTTATCTGCAATACCAAATTTGGGATATAATATGAATCCGCACAAACTCGGGACATTTCATATTATATGTTCATCTACCATTCATACCATGCCATTTTGGCATTATAAACATTATCATTAACATTAACATGGTTTACACTCTATGAATCAGTGTGATAAGAGACAGGTAAAGTGTCTGCAGACTGATCAAGGTTGTAGGTGAGGGATCTCTGTGTTATTTGATAAATAATTACCATTTATGTTGAAAACTAATCTAGAATAAATAAATGATAATAGATGAATGGATCAAGAAATTAGTATATATATAAGATATATAATAAGATAAACATAAATCTATTAAATATAATACGTTCTCTGGATATATATATATATATATATACATCCAGATATATATTAGTGTTTAAGATATATATGTATATATAAAATAAATATGAATCTATTAAGTATAATATGTTCTCTGGACATACAACTCATATGTCAATAACTATATTTCGGTAATTGATAAGTTTATATATATATATATAGATATATATATGCTGCTTACAATTATCCAAATAATGATGCTTGCAGCAATTATTGAGTCTTATAACTAATAATAACTCTATTCATTCACTAGGGTGATAAATGGCACGATAGAATATCATCCTTGGGATCTTGATAGACATTTAACATCTACCTTAATATACTTATGGAATATAATATAGAAAGAATCATTCATAGGAGTGATAAAGGGAGAAATGAGTAAACCTTTGACAAGGAAGAAATGTTGTATCATCTTGATCTTATTAGATATTATCATTGAAACTTATTGATCTTTAAAGCTTCTAATGTCTCTTTGAAGAACATTTTGAATACAAAGAATCAAGTGTAAATATTCCGATTGGAAGGGGTCATTACATGATAACTTTTAATATAATCATTGCGTGGAAGAAGGGAGTCATATCGGGTTACAATGAATACGTCTAAAGGAAGTCCAATATAGTGTGACGATCAGAGGTAAGTATCCTCAACTGACTGATAACATTGAAGGTTATGTAATCAATCCAAGTTACTGGGGATAGCAAGTTACAGTATAACAACTAATCCATACCTTATCAAGTTAAATAGCAGTGAATGCTTACAACACTTTAATCTATGATGAATTGTGAGTTCAATTAAATATACTAGGTGAATGCATAGAGAAATTAAATGGATATTTATATGTCAATGTATTGAGTTCATTTATACAACATAAGTGATTAACAAACATCCTGAATAGATATAAGGGATATTATTCACAAAAGTCCAATAATGATGCTTATAGCAATTATTGTATATCATAAGCTACTATGACTTTTACTATAAGAATAGACTCTGGGCCAAAATTCCCTTTCGCTAGCACTCAATAAGGATAGGGAGTTTGTGGAGGGAAAGGCGGGTAAATCGCTCCATTGATGGACGGTCCCAAGACGGGTGGAACACCTTGAGGGAGTCCAATTTGAGATCTTGCACACGCCCTTGGCACAATAAACCTACCATCCAATGAGGTTAGGAAAGAGGAAACAAGGAGAAGATCTATTCCGATCAAGAGTAATAAGTCATATCAGTTTATGATGCGTTTATGCACTAGATGATAATGCATCTGCCCTACCCTTAAAATGCTCAATTTGTTGGATTAAGGAACTGTGTATTTGTCGGTAATGCATGGTGTGTCGGCCCTCGAGGCAAATTACATGTGCCAAATTATGTGTTGGTAAATAAATTTCTTGACCTTAACTTGTGCATTTTATGTCTCTAATAAGGGGACATTACACCTCCTTTTATACTTTTCCCGCCAAACTCTCCAGAAGCTTCTATTTAAAATTCACTTCTTATTTTAACCTCCCCTTTAGCTCCAAAAAAGACCTTTTTATTAAAATAAAGATAATTTGACACACAGTCCCCATTTAATACATCCATGATTTAAAACATTTCATCCTAGTTCCAATGAGCTATAACACTAAGGTGACCCCTTAAATATTTTAATTAAAATAACAACCTTAGAGAATTTAATTAAATGTAGCTCATTAATACATCCAAATTACGGAAACCTAAGTTACCGGTTCGGTTTTGGGTTCAGGTTCGGGTTCGAGAACCCGGTTCGCCGATTCGGGAAATTTTTTTTTTGAGGTTGGGTTCGTTTTGGGTTCGATAATACAAAAACATATAAAAATCAGAAATATATACATATTTGCAGCAGTATTTAAGTTCATAATACACCACCATATTAATAGTAAATAACATAGCAAAAATACACCACCACTTTATAGTTTATACTCAAAAGTCAAATGTCATGATATAGAATTATAAATTAAAGTTCAAACTTCAAACATAAAAATGTCAAGTGTTTACAATGTCAATCTAAATCATATGGGTCATCAAAAAAAGCAGCATCATTAGCAACATTAGATGCTACATTTTGTGTAGAACCACAAAGAGCATTAGTGGCACTCGCACAAGCACTGCCACTAGCACCGACACTAGCACACTACACTCTCATGCTCAGTAGTTGCTTCAGGCTGATAGTCATCATCAATATCAAGTGCAGCTAAGTGACTTGTGGAAGCATCCAAGTCAAGCTGCTCTGGCTCAATATCCCACCTCCTTGTGTCTCTTTCTTTGTAGGAACTATGTTTGTGTGTAAGGAGGAGCAAGTTTGAATGCACATACACCAAGTCCTCAGCCTTTTTTGAATGTAGCCTATTGCGTTTTATTGAGTGGATGAAGGAGTATGTGCTCCAATTCCTCTCAGAAGAGGATGAACTAGCAACCTATTAAGACCAAATTAAATTAATAAATAGTTAAGAGTTACAAAATTTAACTAAACAAAATTATTAATTAAAATTAAAATTACAAATATAAATTATAAACTTACTTGGGATAAAACTTTTATTGCAATAGGTTGGAGGTGCATGTATTCTTGCCCATGGAAGTACCACTAACTATGAGCATCCACCCTGCACTTGTCTCGAAGAGCATCCATATTCTGATCAACACTCCCAGAGCATGCAAAAGCCATAAACTCAGCCCTCACTCGATCACGTTGGTCACGATCAGTGAAGATTCTACGAATTGCTGCCTTGTACCCTTGGGCCACTTCACCATCCCTATATGGAGCAACTCTTGATGAAGTAGAAAGTATCTCAGGGCTATAATATTTGGGACTCAATGCAAAAGCGAGAAGATGCAAGGGAGTGGTCATTTTGTTCCATCTATCAACCATGATTTCCTGTAGCTCTTTGAAGAATTTTTCTTCAGGATCTTCCTCTTTTGCATTGATGATGGATCTCATCTTCTCAATCATTGAGTCGATACCATCATATACTTTGCCCAAACAAGGTCTATCCAAGTCAGTGTAACGGATCATGCTCAGTATGGGCTCGGTGAAACTGACGAGATACTCAACACGATCCCACCAACCATCATCTAGGATCCTTTGCTTGATCCTATTTGCCCTTTCATTGCTAGATTGCCTCCATACAACCCAATTAGGGCTGATTACCATGGCACATAGTGCCTCACGAACCTTTATAAGTCGTCTCAACACAATTGTGTTGGAGGCAAAACGGGTCTCGGCAACCTGTTTGAAAATCAAAATTAAAATTAAAATATAATTTAAATATACAAAATCAAAATTTAAAAATTAAAATTAAAAGAAAATTCAAAAATTTAAAAATATTGAGAATTAACTTACCTTCAACAACTCCAATTTGAGAATTGTCTAAATATTCCTTGCGTCATATGGTGGTTGGTGACAAACATTTGGATGTCTTCGCCCTCGGCATACACCTGTTTGATCCATTCAATTTTGGATCCAATTTTTTGTAGCATTAGATTGAGGGAGTGGACAGCACAAGATGTCCAAAAAATGTGTGGATACTTCTCCTCAACCAATAACCCAGCAGCCCTACAATTTTTGGCATTGTCGGTTACAACTTGCACAACATTTTGATGGCCCACTTCTTCAATAGCTTGGCAAAGGATGTCAGCAATAAATGGACCATCTTTCACCTGTCCTTCACAATCCACTGCTCTCAAAAACATTGCCCCTTTAGGGGACACAGCAATAACATTGATCAATGGGCGATTTCTTGCATCTTTCCATCCATCAGAAACTATGGTCACCCCTGTTTCGATCCACGAATCCCTTATGGGCTTCAAAGAGTCTGCTACATGTTTCACCTCTTTCTCCAATAAGGTGCAACGCACCTTCTCAAAACCTGGGCCCTTATACCCCTTTGGAGCCTCATTAATAGATTTCACCATTTTTTGCCAATATGGTGAACGAACAACATTGAATGCCAATCCATTGGCATAGACACATCTTGCTATGTCTTGATCAGCAATCTCTCTTGCCTCATTCTAAAATGAAGCTTCCAACGGTCCCTTAGATCTTTTATTTGAAGAGGGCATGGTTTGCTCTTGAGGGATGTCCATAAATGGATGGCTTTCTGTAGGTGGAAAATAAGAAGGTGGTGTAGGGGGTTTCATGGATCGAGATCCTTTCTTCAAAGGATGGCTTGTTTTACCACTGGTTGTTTTTTGGTCTGCCTTTTCTTGCTCAGCAATATATTTCAACACTATATCTTCTGGAATGCCATCGTTGTTTTCACCTGGACAATTTTTGATGCCTGTTTCAGGGATCCCGCACAAGTGCCCTTTTACTCGACTGTATGAGCTCGAATATTGAACATTGCAATGACTACAAATCCAAACATATCCTCCACCACCTGGAAGTTGCTGAACCATTTCTACATATTTCCAAAGGGGAGAGGCTGGGTTTATTTTGAAACGAGATTGGATTGAGCCTGAGGAGGTACCGGTTGCCATTGTAATACGGAATAGTGAATACCTAAGGCACAACATATTGAAATTTTGGTATTGATTCATTGAATTTGAAACTAAAAGACTTAATTAATTTCAAAAAAATGAAAAAATTGAACATGTGTTATAGACATTTAGAGGAATGAAAAGTAAAACAAAACAATAACTAAAAAACAAAACAAAAGAGTTGAAGTTCACTTGTGAAAAAAAATGTAAAAAAAAAAATCAAAAAACCTACCACTTTTGAAGAAATCTTGCTCTACGATCTTCTTAGCAACGAATAGACACTTGCAAGTGCTTAGAAATAGCACAACAATCAACTTTGAACAACCTACGATCAACCTTCAAGTCTATTCCAGCTTGTGCAAGCAAAAGAGAAAGTTCAGCAATGGAGGCAAAAAATCCTTTTTTCTCATTCACAAATTGGTAAATGAGTTTCACTTTACCTATTTCATGTTTTTGAGGCAAGTATTAGGGTTAGAAATAATAAAAAAGTCATTAAAAGTCAAAAACGAGTCAAAAAAGTATTAAAAAAATGAAAAAAAAAAGTGAAAACGCGCCTGGGCGCGGAATAGAACCCGGGTTCAAACCTGGTTCGAAATTTTCGAACCCTGTCCGAACCCACAGTCATGGGTCCGGACCCTGGTTGAACCCACAGTCCAAAAACCGGACCCAAGCGAATTTGCCCGAACCGGACCCGAATCGAACCCGGGGCCTATATGAGCGAATCCGGTAACATAGACGGAAACGGTCGAAATGCATTCGAATTGAAAACTGGCTACACAGGAATGATCCCAATGTTGAAAGATGATGAACGGACTTGACCAAGTGACTTATTATAAATAGACACTCCCTCCAAGAATCTTGGAGCCCAAATCGAAAGCCGAAAATAATATCCAAAAGCATCATAGTACTCCTCTAAACCAACTGAGCTCACTGGTAACATCAAATCACCCCTCTGATCAGGCAAACACAAACCCAAAAAGTCATCTCCAACTGCAGAGCAAGAGAACCCTAAAATGGGGATATTACAGTCCACCCTTCCCAAAAATTGCTTGTCCTCAAGCAATGCCAATAGAACCCTGCAAACATCAAACTGATCCAAACTGAAACCAAGAATGATCCCAGGGTCCCAAGCCAACCTAGGAGATCTGTAGTACCATCCTCTCAAGGCATTCACCTTCAAGGTCCCAACACAAGAGACCTCCTGAAACCACCAATAAGAAAAGTAATCAGATATTGCAAGGGCTCGGTCAACCCCTCGTAGAATTGCTCTTCTAGGAAACCAATCCAAGGCACCATAGAAACAAGCTCAAGAAAGTCACCATCGGTTCTCTTGTTCCCGACAACTACTAGTCTACCACCCAATGTGATCCCAGGGCTCCAATTAATCTCAGAAAGGAATCACCATGTTGACGTTGTGCCACTTTGATCATAACTGTCTAACCATCATACCCATGTTGTATTCTCCTCTCTTGGAACCCTGAAAAATAATCATCATTAAATCCTATATTGAAATACCTGAAAGAACTAAAATCCACACCAAGAGGCATATCCTGCCAAGGCATCTCAGTGAAGTCCAAAGCTTCAATCTCCTTGCCATACTCGATCTTGGGCAACGGAAAAAAAAAATCTTCCCAACCATAACATATAAACCTCAACATATCCCCTCATGTTGTCCCTAAAATGAAGCTGATCAAACACTATCAAGGGGCTGGTAAAGAAGATATCAACAAAATAATCTCTAAAATTAGCCATCCAAGAAAGACTTCTACGGCTATATACTGAAAGGTATCAACGACACTTAACCTCCAAGTGTCAAAGGAAAAACTTAAATACTCCAGCACACCCAGCATACCGGAAAATCTCCCACAACCGGCTGCACCATAGCTTGCAAGAGCTCAAAATCCATCTGCCCATGGACTGAAGTCGCTATCATCAATGTGGAAAGGCAAGGGCAATCAACAATATGAAATCCTTCTGAAAACATAGGAGTCGGAAGTATGGAAGTAGCTGAAAAAACATCTCCTATGACTAGATCAGCTCTACCCATCAATGCAAACCACCAATATCTCAATTGTTGGTCTAAAGAAGCCCGCCAATGAATCTGCATGACATGAACTGTAATTCAATGTAAACTGATTGGAAAGTGGACAGCGATATCACTACCGAAATTCAGCTCACAATTCCAATTTTGACTCAACTCCGTATTGCTGGGGACTGTACCTGGCTCCCAAATCCTGTGATCGACTCCCATCTCATCACTAGAATCAAAAAGAGCTCCATCATCCAACTCGAAAAGTGGATTATCAAAAGAAGATTCAATATCCATCTCAAACAATGGATTATAAACTAGTTGAATGCTATCATCATCCTCATGCTCAACCGAATCCCCCTACTGGTCCAAACTCCCAGTTTTTTATTCCTTTGGGAAGGGCATAAGAACATAATCTTTTTGAATGCTATCAAGCTCTTCAATTACCTACTTGATTTCTTTAGTCCTTTCTCTATTCTCTTGTTCCCTGAATAGTATGGCCACATAAAGCTGATCTTCTACTTCAAGTAATGCATTTTGAGTGTTGCCCAATGAGTTTTTGGTCGATTTAAGCTCATTGGTGAGCTCTTCAACCTTAACCCTTAATTCCCAGGATGTAGATATAGCCTTATCCGCAATCTTAGTAGCCACATCTCTATCTTTGATCATATTCAAATAGGCTGATTCATGTCTCCCATAGTGCTCTTAATGTTTTGCAAATCAGCAAGGGAAACAATTTGTTCACACTGATTTCTTGGTATCTTTTGGATAAGATTTTCAACAAGACTCTTCATGTCATTCAACTTAGATAATGTTTGTACTTCATTTTCAACTAACACCATTAATTGTTTCTTCCAAGTTTCCTCATTAATGTCAAGACCATGCAAGTTTAGTGATCTATTGTTATAATGCATATAAAAATCTGAATTTCCTTCATACCTTGCAATGGTGTGACCATGGCTGCCCCAAGTCTCATGTGCCTCTTCTGCAAAGCTTGCCTCATCTTCGTCACTAGGCCTCCGAGCCCCATGCAAAAATAATTTTGATTTGTCTTCAAGATCATGCCTCTCAAAATCAATTCCCTCTATGGCATCATTTTCACATACTTTATGCTCTAAGGTTGGGACAGCAGCTTGGTCAAAAGAAAATTCTTCCCAAACTGATTCTTCATCATACTTTGGTGCCCAAACACTTGGATCCCATGGTCCTATGAGCTGATGTTTTCTATCTAAAAGAGTATGCTCATTATGTGCCTCATGAGTGGATGATTCTCCAAACAATTCACTCTCCAAGTTAGAGAGATTGAAACTATCATGAACACTCCTCTCCATAGGCTCTGTCTGGAAATCAAACCAACACCCAACCAAACTAACATCATAGGCTGACTTGGAGACTTCAACATATTTGCCTTTTATATGCTTTTCTTCTGAAAGTGCACTAGTGATCTTAACAAAGTCATCATTTGCATCTACTCCACTAGCGTCATCAAAGAGCTAGGTAGTCACAAGAATCCCATTAGATTGGTCTAAACTTGCAATCAAGGCTGATGTTTTGTCTTTTCCCTCATGCTCCAACTCATCAATAGTAGTCACATGCATAGTTGCAACACTCGCCAAAAACTCGGCGAGTTAACAAAAACTCATGAGTTTTTTTGGCTAGCGAGTTTTCCAGGCAATTGTACGCCAAAAAACCTCTTCGTACTTTTGGCAAGTTTTTCCAAAAAGTACGGAGAGTTTTTGAAAAAAACTTACGCGATCTGAAAAATGCCCAGGCAGCCGGCTAAAAAGGCATTTTGAGTTTTTTTTTTCATTCATTTGCGTGCTCTGCTTTAGAAAAAACACTAAAATGATGTGTTCCATGAAGGTTTGTGTGGCTTTGATGGTCTTAATTTGGGTTTTATTGTTAATGCAAAATGATGTACACCATGAAGGTTTGTGTGGTTTTGGAGGTCTTAATTTGAGCTTGGTGGCGGGGGCTCCGCCCCTCGACCCAGTGTATCGCGACAGGGAGCGCACCCAAGGCGTTGCCTCGGGACCCGCGAGAGGCGCTGCCCCTTGACCCCACTTGCCCCCAAACCCTGCAAGGGGCGTTGCCCCTTGACCCCACTTACCCCCAAACCTTGCGCCTACCCCTTGACCCCACTGGGGGCACTGCTCCCAAACCCCCGCAAGGGGCACTGCCCCTTGACCCCACTAGGGCGCTACCCCTCGACCCCATTGGGGGTATTGCCCTCAAACTCCCATTGAATTCATTTGATTTTCTAGGTACTCTCCACTATTTACCTTCAACTTTACAAAAACAATTTGCTATTTTCATTTTGTTTCAGACTATCAGTATCAACGTATTGAGCATTCCACATGAGGATGCAATTTTGTATCTAATTTTCTTTCAAATCAATCAAATATAACAAGACTCGGCTTGTTTCTTCTATGTACTCATTTTATTGACTCATTGGATGCATCTTATCATTGAATTTTGCAAAAAAAATGCGTTTTTAATGAAGTTTAAGCAATTTTTTAAGTTGTCGAGTTTTTTGTCGAGTTTTTTCCAAGTTTTTGGCAAGTTTTTTCCGTACCGTATTTTCCGGGCTTGGCGAGTTTTTGCAATTGGCGAGTTTTTCAACTATGGTCACATGCATGCCTAATGGGTCATCCTAGGTTCCTATCATACATTCTTCGTGTGATAGCTCTCGAGAAGTTAGATCAGCATCAAGAGAAAATTTATCCACCACCAAATCTTTATCATGATTAGGTGCTAACACACCTGGATCATCATCACTCTAATAAGAGGTTGAATCACCATCATTAGCTGATTGAAAAACATCATCATGTATGCTATCAACATGCTCATCATACGCACTAGTGTAATCAGCCTCATAGGAAAGCTCTACTATATTGCACACATCCTCAACATGAATAGATGCATGCACAATCATAGAATCATCTTGAAGCTCTATAACATATTCCTCAACATCCAAGAAAGGTTTCAACTTTCCTACATATTGTTTGAACACTCTATCGACCAACTCATAAGCAGTTGTAGAGACATCTTGTTCTTGCCTCAAAATAGGCAACAACATAGATATAAGGGGTTGGGAAATAGTATCATATTCATCAATGATTAGGACCATAATGGTTTGCATGTAAGAAAAAAAAATAACTTCTCCATAATCCTTACTTATAGATGTTATGAAATAATGAAACAACTGGAGAATAAGATCATCACATTCTAAATCAATCAAAAGATAACAAGATCAAGCTCTTGCCATTACTTCTAACATCTTAACCCTCCTACCAAAGGAAGGGCCTTGGTCATCAAGTAACCTATGAAAGCTCTCAACAATCAACTGTAGAACCTCCCTCGTTATGCCATCTTCATAGGGAACCTTAGGAGCTAATAATCCTTGTGACCTCACTAAGACAACTAGTGACTAGAAGTCTCACATTTTTATCCTAATGTCTCATAAGCATTGGCTTGACCAAAGAATGCACCGATGGAGTCGTAGCTAGTTGCAACAACTGAGAAAGCATCTAATCAACCATGTATAAACAAATTTCTATTTCCTCCAAAGAGCTGAGAAGAACATCTTTTGACTAAGATGAGTGTTAAAGTTTATCTCCTACAACAAAAAGTTTTTGGCCCAACTCTTTTTCACTCAATGCTGCCATGATTCACGACCCAAACAAGCTGGCAAGATAAACTATGCTTTGATACCACTGTAATATGCTGCCCTGTTTGCCTTTTTTTTTTGTGTTTTGATTTGTTTGATGTTGAGAAATATGAAGGAGATATGCCAATAATATCTCATAACAATAATAAACAAAAAAAAATAGATTTGCAGCAAGAAATAACTCAAGAAATTTCACAGTTTTCCAAATACAATAGCAACCCAATTCATAAAATACCACTACATATCTAAATCCAACATACCCAGAAAAAGTTGGCAACTTTGTCAAAGGGTTGTAGTTGCAACCAACAAACTGGAACCCTCAATTTGGGATACGACAACCAAGAAATGCTTCTGTTGTTGATGGAACTGAAATACCAAGAAATATGAACCCTAGGTGCCACCTCCAGGCCAAACTAACAGCTACAAATCTCCATTGGATGCTCCCAAATTCCAACGCCACACCCAGAATGGTATGGCTAGCTACAAGGATGGTACAGCCAACAAATGGAAACACAGACAACAAACAAACTATCACAAAACTCCTCCAATCTACTACTATAAGCCTGATATGCAATAGCCTCCTTAAACTGAAATAGAAACTTCACAAACCAGCAAACTCCAAATAAAACTCCAAGCAAGGTGTCCAACACCAAGAGTTTTCAATCTAACCAGAATACCTGCAAATTTGTTGAATCCAACTATGAATGCACTGTGAAATACTTGTAAGAAGTCTCCAACAAATACCAAACAGAGTAGATCTTTCACTACCGTAGCCAATCTTCTTCTAGAGGGTTTTCGTCCTCAGGAAGGCTCAGATGGACCAAGTCCAAATCTCCAGAACCACGCAGGGTTTTGTCAGAGAGAAATATCAAAAAATAATAAACTCCACATAACCAAATGAGCTCTCATAACCTCCTTTTATATTTTTCCCACCAAACTCTCCAAAAGCTTCTATTTAAAATTCACTTTTTAATTTAAACTCCCCTTTAACTCTGAAAAAGACCTTTTTATTAAAATAATGATAATTTGACACGCAAGGTCCCCGTTTAATACATCCATGATTTAAAACATTTCATTTTGGTTCCAACAAGCTATAACACTACGGTACCCCCTTAAATATTTTAATTAAAATAACAACCTTAGAGAATTTAATTAAATATAGCTCATTAATACATCCAAATTATGGAAACAGTCGAAATGCATTAGAATCAAAAACTAACTGCGTAGGAGTGATCCTAATGATGAAAGATGATGTACGGATTTGACCAGGTGACTTACTATAAATAAACACTCTCTCTAAGAATCTTGGAGCCCAAACCGGAACACGGAAATAACATCCTAAAGCATCGTAGTACTATACTCTAAACCAACTGAGCTCACTAGTAACATCAAATTACCCCTTTGATCAGGCAAACACAAACCCAACAAGTCATCTCCAACTGCAGAGCAAGAGAACCCTAAAATGGGGACATTACAATCAACCTACAAATTTTGGAATCAGCCCTCCAATTCGTTGAATAGCATACATCAGACCTCTCAAATCTGTACAAAACTTGCACATGAATGAATTTATATCAAGCATACTTACAGCTCGCAAATATTGGCTTGTGGTTTCAGATTTCCTTAATCAATGTGTATTTGGAGTCTTTTATATATTCACGTGAAGCAAAAATTGTTTCTGCTCATAACATATTAGATATTTGTTTTAGTGTGTTGTCTCCTGGATTGTAAAAACCACATTCATTACTGTAAAGTCTTAGTCAGACGCCCCATAGAAGAGACTACTTCCATAATTATGTTGCCCCAGGTGGTTCTGTGCAACTTTGTAATTACAAAAATCGCAAAAGAAAAGATCTCCCCCTCATAATGTTGAACGGCAACTGCTTTGGAAAAGGATTTGCAGAAATAAGTAGCAGTGAGAAAATAAAGCTTCCTAGCAGCAGATGAGAATTCTACAGCTGTTATTCTGCAAAAATATTAAATTCATGGGACCACATGCGGACTAAAGACCTTAAATTATCTCAGACAACAAAACTCAGGAATGACCATACAAATATATAATAAAATGTTTTGAAAACTGATGTGCAACGTTACCGCAATAGAAACCGAGGTTCAATTCCACCCGAGTTGCTGGACAAGCTCATGTTGCATTAGTGCAGTAAAATGATAGTGCATGCTATGCAAGCTCTATTTTGTTAAAGCGGTGATTTGAAAGTGCTATGCAAGCTCCTGCTGTGTTAATGCAAGACAAGCTCTTGTTGCAGTAGTGACGAAATGAAAGTGCATGTTACGCAATCTCTATTGTGTTAAAGCGGCGATTTTGAAAGTGCACACCATGTGTTTATGCAGCGAAATGAAAGTGCGCGCTGTGTGTGCCAGGGACTGGTCCCCCTTTGTGTCCCGTGGGACAAAGAAACGGTAAGAGCAAAACTTCTAGGCATATGTAGGGAATTGCTTTTAGAGGATGCCAAAAATATGTAGGATAGATTCAATTTTTGAGAAATTTGAATTTAGAAGGATATAAAGAGAAAACTACAGTAAAAAGAACCTGTATAAGAAGCTCGGACTTAGCAGATGAAGAAGGTCCTACGATTTCTACCACATTCCCTGCTCGTAATGGTACTCTCATCAAGGGCGGAATCTGTCTTGTGAGTGCTACGCATGATTGCCGGTTTACCAGCACTCTTGCGAGCATTGTCTTTGCATTTTCATCGCTATCAATCCATTTGCTTGCCCCGCCATAATCTTCCATACTCCTCAAATTACATGCCGAATACAAATCGGGAATTGGTGTGTTAAATTGAGAAGTTGCAGCGTAGATAATCGTGTTGCCAGTTTAAGGATGAAAAGGGGCTATCATAGATCATTTCCATTTGAAATAGAGAAAAAAAAATGCAAGGGAGATTTTGAGTGCAAAGAGAGTTACTACGAAATGTTTAGGGAGGGAATTCAGAATTTAAGACTAAGAATTTCTGGGAAAAACTTAAAAGTGGATTCCATAGAGGAATAGAAATGCAGGACTGGAAAATGATAGGAATTTGTCTAGTGGGTTTGATTTAAACTTCCGTTTTTAGCGCGGATTCCATTGATTCCATCCACTTCAGTAATCGGAAGATTAGAGTTATCTCGGGTTTGGTTTAGAGTTATCTCAAGTTTATTCCTCCCAAACATAATAGGGTTTTAAATAAATTGTTTTAGTGTATGATTTTGATTTATCTTTCTAGATTTTATATCTAGATTAATTATTAAAATACTATTTTTTATAAGATATTTTTTAAAATTTAAATTTTGTATTTTTTCTAGTTTAAATTTGTAGATATGAATTTGACTTCTAATTAATTGTATAAAGTTAAAGTAGGAGTGTATTAGGGGTCATGTAATCTTACATCATCTAAAAATATGTTTGGTGTAGAAGATATTTGTTTGTGTACATGTTTTGTTTGTTGTTTGTTGTTTGTTGTTTGGTGTCTTGTGTTTTGTGTGTAAGGTTTTCTTATTACATATATGTTGTTTTGGTATGTAAAAGGTGTTGTGGTGCATTTCTATCCATACACAAGTGTATTTTACTCATGTATTAACTTTGAAGAATGTGCATGAAGTTTTGAGTGTTACATAGATGGTTTTTATTCATATGCACATTGTATGGAAACTATTATTGGTTTATGAGTCCATGTGCAAAGGTTGACTTCACGTAATAGGTGTCATGCACATGTACTTTATGGCATGTTGAAAACATTGTAAGAAAATATATTATGGACTAGAATATTTGATGATTGAGCAATTAAAGCTATGCATCAGAATATAAATCACTTGGGCATTGTAACATGTTTTTGCTTGGGAAGATGTAATGATTTTCTCTTACCAAAATTTTTTAACTCTATATAATACATTGATCCTAAAATCGGAGGGTTGGTTGCAAGACTAATCAGTTGGTCAACGGCTAGTGAGTTCTAATGATAAATAAAAAGCTTGAGATTTGATCACAAGAGATGGAAAGTTAGTTGACAAATAGAGTTTCAAAAATCCAAAAAAAATATTCATGGTCATAGAAAAGGATTGGACTTGTCATGCAAGGAATATTGTGTGTTGCATTCTCCCTATGAATGGGTGACATGATTTTGATCTAAAATGTTTTTGAAAATTAATTAAATGTGTTATCTTGTGTCTCGAACATCGTGTTTTATCTTTGTGTATTTTATGCATATGTTAACCTATTGTTTAGTCAACTAATTACCAATACTACATTAGTTGGTATCAAAGCAAGCATTCTAAGTCCTAAGAGAGGTGAGTTGCAATCTATAATTGGAATTAATTATAGCATGTGTTCAAATTATAGGTGGTCCTAAAGTATAAATGGCCCTATATTTGGAAGGAGAAATAGAAAAAAAATAAAGAGCCACACGATAATGATTTGAACATGTCATATTGAAATTCATTCAAGCAAGGCTTAAAACCATTTAGATCATTTAGAGGTGAGGATTAGTTGTGGCTATATATTTCAATGAGAATAAATAGAAAAATTGTAAAGCATGTGAGGATGGTACGTCACATTCAATAGATGATCTCATTATAGAAGAGAAGTTTTCTTTAGTATTAATGAAGGTAGGGAATAAATTGAGATTGGATTTCCCAAACTACTCAAGAAACTTAAATCTAGATGATCTATTGGATCAGATAATTAAGTTGGAGAAGTAATTTTAGTATGAATTTATAGAGGACCCTAAGCACATGAGGTGCACTACCACAACATCAAAAGGGCATTTTGCCTTGTCATAGGATTTCATCTAGAAGAGTTGTATACATGGGGATGAGTGTAATATCTCCTGAGTTGGGATCTCATGGAGATAAACCTCAAGGGTGAGTTTTATACTTGTCAACTATAAGGTCCCACACCTTTCTTACAATGATTGTAATTCTCTGTGCTTATTTTAGTGGGTTTCAATTTTGTTAATTAGTTGAATTAAACTGATGAATTTTGTGATCTTAGCCTAAATTGAATATTTTGATGCATGATTATGTATTATTACATGTGAGGTATACTTTGGGTCATGAGGGTAGAACATGAGTAATGTAAACAAACTCAACTAATGATTTGATGAATGGACCTAATTGTAGAAATAGTTTCTCAATGGAATTTTAATATCTAGCAGATATTATAATGTGGCTATTTCATTCTAGATGATAATAAAACTCTTTTTTTTTTGCTAATAAGATGTGTAATCTCATTTTGAAGATGTGGAGGTAAGAAAGGTTATCATGTTGTTAAAAAATAAATAAATTAGTACCAATATTCGATTGTGGTATATGGTTTAGTGAAAATACCAATTTAAGATAGTTATCAGCCCCATTTATAAATTCATATTCTTTTAATTGGGTTTGTAAAGGAAAGAAGTCTTTGCACTTGTTATTTGTAAGTTGTTGAATGGGTCATTATGATGTATTCTGAAAGGTTGAGCTTTTTTTCACATTTAAAATATTATCATAGAAGGTGTTTCCTGAACTTATCAAGGTTGTCATTTTGAAGGTTATCCTCTATGCACTCTCCGGAATTAGAAGTTCCTATATAGTTGATTTATTAGCTATTGTAATTTTTGATTCAATATAAAAGGTAACTTACAAGGGAGAGAGCTAATGTGGATACTTGAATGACTTTTGAGCATGAAATGCTAGGCTATCTAGAAATGAATTTAAATAATTGTGTAAAATTTTAGGAAATAGAATTGTAAGATGTTAATGCTGAGTGGCAATAATTTTATAACCAAGCATGCAAGG